>JAZGTH010000006.1:717500-782500 GCA_036877525.1 Chromobotia macracanthus
CCAGATACACTTACATGTTGTGGAAAACTTGAAAATGTCAAGGAAAATGTGATTCCCAGGCTGGGAAAGATCTGTATAGTGAACATTCATCCAGGAGTAGAGGTGTGGATGAGTGTGAATGTGTGGATGATCTGTATCATCATTATACAGTATCATATGATACAATATAATGATGATACAGATGATGATACAGTATTGTCTCTGTATCTGGTCTGTGCCTAATTTGAGAGAAATGGCTGTTCAGTCGAGCGACCCCCCACACACCTCGCAGTGAAGGATGTTCTTGAATGACATCTGTTCTGTTGAAGATGACCTCTGCTCTTCATCTCATCTCCTGTGAACTGGTTGAAGTCATGTTTTCTGTGCTGTTGCTTCATGGTTTCATGTTTTTGCTTGAACTGTGCAGCAGCTGTGTGCTGGAGTCTCAACATTTCCTCTGTTTGTGCCGCTGGTACAGGCTCTTTAATAACATATTTTAACACTTCGAGTCACTTAATTCAGCATCTTTATTCCGTTACGAGTTGATTTAACTTAACTTAATGTAAATATGTTACAAGACTCATAGCAGTCAATACAAATTTGCTTTATTGCAGACAGAGAAGACAAAATGGCTGGTTCTGCTGTACATACATACAGGAACATAATATCTGTCTGGTGTTTCCAGTGGAAATGTCTTTGTTGGTTATAATGAGATGGATTGAATTTTGTTCTCGTTTTGTTTTGCATCTTGTGATGTTTGAGAAAAGCAGGTTTTATTGGCCAGAGGAGTTTTTTTGTGCTGTGGAAACACACAGAATGGTTCCAGACTGGGGATCAGACACAATCAAAACACTGTGAACATATGGGGGCTGCGTTTACATGTGGTTCTTTGTAGGTGAACAGCAGAACAGAGCTTTAGTAATACAGTCACACTCAGGCTGCAGGTGCAAGAAACACATGCCAAGATGATCTGATATTGGCAGCTGATCAATGGCGGTAAGATCTGCGCTGTGTAATAGGAGCAGTACACTAACAGTACGTTAGGACCACTGGCTTTCACATGAACTGATACACACAGCAATTATGCTGATAGTGTGAACAGACGATCCAGGCTGAGCAGTTTCTGAGTCACTTCCTGTCTGTGTTGGCAGATTGTTGAATGAATGAAGGTGAGGTGCAGGTCCAGAGCAGTAACCAATCACAGCAGCTGTTCTGGGGCTGGACAACACGCTGCCCCAATGTCAACAAGCTCCCAATGCTGAGGCCATTAGAAGGTCAAAAAAGCCATTTCAAAAACTTCCAGGTTAAGAGGGGTCAAGTAATCAGCTGCAGTGGATAAACAGAATGTTGTTAGCTTTGTTTAAGATTCTGGGGCTCTGAATCTAGTTTTGTGAAGGATTTGCATGTTTTATGCAGTATTTGAGGTAATTGTACTGTGTCTGAAGCTGAGCTAGCTTGTGTGTGATGGATCTTCTTCATCCTCACTGGATCTGTGTCAGCAGGATGCTGCAGATTTACACACCTGTCAATCACAGGCTCTGCACATGTCCTGTCCCTCCTGTATCACATATTGTGTAATTTGATTATGTCTGCAGCTCTGAGACTGTACAGTAATATTCTCATCTCACGTTTTCACATTTTATTAATTAATTCTACAGTTTTCTCCAAGGCTGCAGGTTCTGGCTGGTTTTACCTGCATCTCAGTGCCAGTACAACACTGTCTTCTGGTCCAGTCCTGCAGCCAAACATGCAAGTAATTTCGTTTGGCATCACTGCATGTCATCTGGCATTTGAGAAGAAGTTGTGTGTTCAGCCGAACTGCAGTGACCTCAGATTTAGACCTTAGGCTGGTTGAGGAGTAAAACACTCACACAAACACAGTTTATATTTCATGTTTACATCTCGAGACTTGTCACTGGTGAGGGCTCATACTATCTGAGTATCGGAGCTGAGAGTTTGAGAATTTGTGAAGTTGTTGTGGATTAATTGCAGTTATTCAACAGATATGGATGTTATTCGTCAGCTTTGGCCCAGTGAGGCACGTAGAGATATTATTGTTTCAAAATAAGTTGTTTTAATGTGAAGGTAATTTTCTCACAATTAAAAATATGTTTATTTCTTTACTGTACTGTAAAGAAATTTACAGTACAGTAAATTTTTTTTATACTGTAAATAATGCTGTTTACATTAAGCATCGCAGGCTCTCTCTCTATCTGTATCTCTCTCTCTCGCTGTCTCTTTTAGTGTTCTGTTTTCTTTTCTTTGGTTGTGGAATGTCACACTGTCCTCTCGGACTGAAGCCTGTGGAGTCCTGCGTTTGTATTTTATCTGCTCTGTGGGGAAACAAATAAATGGATTTGTCCAGTCCGAAGTAGTCAGTTCTGATGCTGTTTTTCAACATGGATTGTGTTTGTCACAAATACTGACACACAGAAAGTCTCACTGTCTTTAAGGTGTGGAGCAGTCAGACCGCTCAGGTTTCAGATAATGAAATATCTGGAAAGTATATTCTGACCAAACTACATTCTGTGACTGAAAGAAGGACTCTGATCGCTGAATAACTGTTTCTGCTGTTCAGAAGGGCTGGTGTTTGTTGGATTAGATCGCTGGCTGAAGTTCCCTCAGGTTCTTCAGTTTATGGGTTTTGAGGACAGTCCACACTGTCTGAATGAATGATGCTTCTGATGAGGACTGTTATGTGACTGACTGTCCAGCTGTCAGATCTTTAGGTCAAACCCTGGAGCCTGAAGGTTTAGTTACCTAACAAAGATGTGTTTGTCAGGAATATTACATTTTGTTCATGCAAATTCTTCATCCACGAGAGCAAGTCCAAGTTTTATGTTTGTGGGATATATGAATGTTTTATAGATAAATTTATATACAGTTGCCCCAAAACATCTTTGTTGCACATACTTAAATGTATGAATGTTTTTGCATTATGTAACAACATATCAAACCAGTTGGAATTTAGGAAACACAATTTTCCAACAAAACCATGAAGAAGTTTGTTATTTTAAAATCTATTGTATAAAATGAGAATAAAATATTTGGATACGTTCTGGTTTCTATGTTCACAGTTAATGTGAAGATCTACAATTGTGTGAACTTGAGCCGAACAGACTGATATATGCACTGGAAACATCATTTCATTAATCTCTCTTAATTGATTTACAAAACAGAAGTTACAGTATCTTCACTCATCTCGTGAAGATACTGTAACTTGTATATTGTATCTAATACAGTGAGAGACTTCAGTGAACAGAGGTCTCGCTCGTTCAGACCTTTAGCTCCACCTAGAGATGGGCTGCAGAACTGTCCCACTAACTGTCTCACTGCAGGACTGTTCCACTAACTGTCTCACTGCAGGACTGTCCCACTAACTGTCTCACTGCAGGACTGTTCCACTAACTGTCTCACTGCAGGACTGTCCCATAACTCTCACTAACTGTCTCACTGCAGGACTGTCCCACTAACTGTCTCACTGCAGGACTGTTCCACTAACTGTCTCACTGCAGGACTGTTCCACTAACTGTCTCACTGCAGGACTGTCCCACTAACTGTCTCACTGCAGGACTGTCCCACTAACTGTCTCACTGCAGGACTGTTCCACTAACTGTCTCACTGCAGGACTGTCCCACTAACTGTCTCACTGCAGGACTGTCCCACTAACTGTCTCACTGCAGGACTGTCCCACTAACTGTCTCACTGCAGGACTGTCCCACTAACTGTCTCACTGCAGGACTGTTCCACTAACTGTCTCACTGCAGGACTGTCCCACTAACTGTCTCACTGCAGGACTGTTCCACTAACTGTCTCACTGCAGGACTGTCCCACGAACTGTCTCACTGCAGGACTGTCCCACTAACTGTCTCACTGCAGGACTGTCCAATGAATAAAAACAGTATGTTTATTCTCAGTACAGGCAGAAGTGGTCGTATCTCAGTTTTTTTCTCCTGTTTTCAGAGTGACAGATAACTCTGTACCACAGTACTACCACAGCTGCTGATCTTGAGGAAAGTCCTACACAAAAACCTACACATGGACCCTCAGAGTGGGCTTGTAATTCTGACTGTGAAAAAGACTGTCACAGTTCATCCTAACTCACAGAATGAAGAACATATATTCTCTCATGGTTTGAAGTGCTGTGTTTGTGCACCTCATGTGAACTCCAGACCCTGTGTTTACCTTTCCCATCTTTGACAGAATAATTAGCATCGCCAGCATTCAGATCTTCAGACCTGGGACCCTGATCAGCTGTAAGGCTGTTTCTCCACAGTCATAACATGCTCTGTTTCATTTCCCATCTGTGGTACCGAAATTGTTGGGTCACCTGGCTAGGATGAGCGTTACTGTGATTTTACTATGTAACAGGTTTTAGAGGACACGTTATGCTCCACCTCTTATTGCTTTATTCCAGAGTCTGTTGTGTCTTCCAGCTGAGAAGCACATGGTTTGCGTAGAGTGTCTCTGCAGAACAGCCTACACTCAGGAATTCAGGCCTTGAGGGTCTTTCGCTGAAGAAATGTAATCTCCTGCAGATCTCAGACCTGTCTCACGCTCAGCTTCAGCTGATGTTTCTATCCACATTACAGAAACACTCAAAGCATCATGTCAGAGTGACACTGAATCCAGCACACGCTGATCTGTTTGCCTTCAGACTGAAGGTTACAGTCATGTAGATGTTGATGTCTGCTGTTACAGCTGATCGTGTTGAGCTCTCTGCTGATGTCAGCTTCAACAGGCTTTATAGAGATTAATTACATTTAAAGGTGAATAACATCTAAACATTGAATTGGTGTGTGTGAGAATGCTCTTCATAATGAGGCTGTATCACTCAATCGGTCATTGTAGAGATGATTGTTCTGTTATTGATCACACAGCTGTACAATTTATCAGTACGTACATTCCCTGAGAATCAAACCCACAGCCTTTGTTCTGCTCTAACACAATGCTCTGCCAGTTGAGCTGCATGAGCACTTAACACTGTGCTGCGGGGCATGCTGTCAGTATAGAACAGTCACTGTGTGTTAATGCAGAACACAGCCGTTTGTTCATTATGTGCTGAATTGTTGTTCATGTTTTGCAGGAGATTCCTCGTCCTCCTGTCGACATGTGCTGTTCTGCTGTGCGCAGAAGAATGTTCAAGAGCTCAAGGTAACGTCACCTTTACCATCTCACCTTTTCACCTATGACCTTTGAACTCTGAACCTCAGTGCCCAACTCTGATGGGAGCACAGAGCTTCCTTTATTTAACTGCTGTTGTTATGCGATGAACTCTTGAAACAGTTGAGTGGTTTATTGGCGATGGTCAACCCGTTACAGTCTGTTGTATCTGTTATTGTTTTGTGTTTTAATGGAACATCAAACATTTATTTAGTGACAAAGATTTTCTAAGTTAAACATTTCATGAAAGATGCTTCCTTGTCTTTCAAGAAACTGTTAAAGCTCAAAGTTTAAAGCAGCAGTTTTTATTAGGATCTGGGGTGGATTTGATTTCATAAATGGATTTTGTTTCAAAGCAAAAGTGCCGTTTGTTCTGTTAACACAAAATCTATTCACCCAAACGAATGAATGATGCACATTTTGACTCACTGCCTTTGTTTCCTATATATTATTCTTATGATTGTATTTCTGTTTCTACAGAAACGCTGCTCATATTTTACTGTTAATATGAAACTGTGAGAATGTGTAAATGCAGATTAAAACATTTTACAGAGTTTAAACTGTAATTTGGGTGTATAATAACACTGATGTTGGCTCTCCTGCAGTCAGACACAATACAGTCTGCTGGAATTATTGCCCTTTATAAATTAATAATATTATGTTTTCGGATTGTGTATGTTTACACATAAGTCAGTAAAGAAAGAAAGAGAGGTTTATTTGCCAAGTTCAGAAGAAAAGAAAATGTGGAAGGAGAGCAGGAGGTTAAAAGGAAGGAAGTTGAAAAGGAAGTTTGCACAGAAAGACAGGAAAGCAATCAAAAAGTACAGAATGAGAGAGAGGGGGAGGAGGTGTGCATGCCACAGCAGCTGGGGTCTAGAGCTTCTGTCCTGCTGCATTTAAACAGTGAGTTCAACATGTCTGTTCCTGCGCTGAGTGACAGCACACAGCTTCAGTTAGCAGAGAGCAGCTCTCTCGCTCTCTCTCACACACACACAGTGTGAAGTGGTCATTTCCAGGTATCTGCAGGGCTTTGTTCTTATATACAGATGAGACCTCAGTAAGGCTCAGTGTTGTAAAAGAGAAGATAAAAGAGATGGAGGAACAGATTAAGAAAACACTCTAATTAAACTTCCATTTACAACTGAGCCGGGTTTTACAGTTCGCACAGTCTGAACTTCTAAAACATCAGGAACTTTGAGGAGAAATAGAAGCTGTTAACACACTGACCGCTAAACACTGAGAGTGAATTAGCTTATTTCCACTCATGTCACTCCTCATTAATTAACCTTTTCTCTCATCTGTGACATCCTGATGTTTGTTAGTACAACACAAGTTTCAGTGTGGTCAGAGCGTTTGGTGGGGTCTCTAATGGCTCTACTCTGAAAATCAGTGATTGGCTTGATGTTGGAGGGTCAGAGGTCATGCATGTGCAGGCTGTCAGAAACTCTGAGTTCTCATTCTCTCATTTTATGACTGTTTAAGATTCTGTCTGTTTTTCACAATGAATAAAAACAGAAAAAGTTTAGAGGAACAGTTAAGACTGCCCTGGCCTTCAGAACGGAACAAGACATTTTCTCTGTTCTTCACTGTTGTTGTCTTCAAGGCCATGATGAAGAAATCTGTTGAAACCAAGAATAGAGGTTCTGGATTACTCATGAAATGCCTGTTTCCGGATAATTTCACTGACATGGACACTGTGTGTGTGTGTAAACACTTGTGTGTTGCTGACAGGTGCTTTACTTCCCTCTTAATGTAAAAAACAGACTGGATTTAGTCTCCTCAGTTTCTCTCAGATCTTCTCTGTTGCCCTCAGACATGCTGATGTATTTGAATCTGTGTAGACCATTGACCTTCAAATAAATGTGTTTTTGTGCTTGTTAAAACATCTTGTGTAGTGTTTCTGTGACCATTTCTATTCTTTTGCCAGCTCTAGATTTATGTGCAAAACCTGTCGTCACGGTGCCAGAGTGTTCAGAGTGGTTGCCAAAATGTTGCAATGAGGTTGCTAAGATGTTTTATTTGGTTTTCTGGCACAAATGTTTTTTTTCAGAGTCACACATAAGAATTTCACACTTAGTGTTTGTTCAGATCACTAACACCATCCATGAGTGTTGCTTCTCTTGAAGTAAAGAAACTGAGTAAAGAAACACTATAACTGCGACTGGCCGGACAAACAGATGTACTAATGTAACTCCCCAATAATAAAATCAGTCCATCAGTGTCCCTCAGATGCTGAGAGTAACAACATATGACAGATGAAAGAGAGAAAAATATCTACAGAGGAAAGAAACTGAGAAGAGAGATCTGTGGCGTGAGACCCCACCCCCATTCACTGTCTTCATCTGGAACACAGATGGCCACATGCAAGGGCACATGGATAATTTGTGGTGTTATAGGGATGTTGTATGTCAGAGCAAATACTTATGTCATTTGTGTGGTTTATATTACAGAGCCCCGGTAACTTATAAAACATGGCAGATAACCAGACTGGACCTTTTGTGCAGCAGATATGATGATACTTCAAGAAAATGCCAAGAACATTTACACTTTTGAAAATCAAAGACTTTCCATTTTTTTATTTTTACAAATTTGCATGTAACTGTAGACGTGATAAAATTTTAGGACACAATATCAGTAATATCTTTGCACTTAGGAGAAACATTGGAACATCCATTATCAGTGTATTTATAGTGGCTCAGCAGAATGTATTTCATATTTATCAGGTGTCAAAACTCTTTAATGCTGGTAGTGACGTGTCTTTGTCTCGCATCTTCTGTCGCTCACAGTTTTCTCTCTCTGTCTCTCCAGGTGTAGATCTCATTCATCAGCTGGGCCTTTCTGGTCGCAGAGACACACAAACATTCGGGACAGATTACCTCACATCTCCTGTCTCACCTCTGACCGTCCTGCCTCCTGGTGTTGGGGTAATCCTTGGACCAGAGGCCCTCATTGAGGCCCCATTGGTGGGCCAACTCCCCGCTGGCGTAAATGAGGAGTTTTCCGTCATAGTGACTTTACGCTCCTGGCGAGTGAATAATGCTTTTCTTTTTAGTGTGCATGATAACAGAGACAGACTGCAGTTTGGTCTACAGCTGCTACCCGGCAGGGTGATAGTGTACACAGGTGAGAAAGCGTCGGTCTACTTTAAGTACGATGTGCAGGATGGAGAGTGGCACTCATTCTCGGTGGGGGTTCGGCCACGCTCTGTGTCGTTTTTTGCTCGCTGTGGGGCCGTGCAGTACAGTGAGGAAACACTGACCCGCCCTCAGATGCTGGGTTCTGAAGGCCGCCTCTCTGTGGGCAGGATGGACATCCGGGCGATTCAGTTTGAAGGAGCTTTGTGCCACCTGGATATTTACCCCTGCGCCCAAGCTGCAGCTCGCTACTGCAACTACATTAAAAAACAGTGCAGACTGTCTGATACGTTCCGATCCCATCTGCTGCCATCCAGGAGCTCAAAGTTCCTCTCTCCATCCGTCTCAGATTCTTCAGCGTCCCAACATAGCACCTCAGAGTCACACACTCAGAGATATGTCTCCACCTTCAATCCACACCCCACTGTGACCTCCAGCTCCCAGTCCATGCCTCTTTCTCACCATATTTCACAGACATCGCACTCCAACGCAGCTAGATATCTGCGCCCATCTCCAAGCCCCCTCAGTAGAATGCGATTCATGGGAGTCACTGCTGAGACAACAAGCAACATCCCCAAAACTGACAAGAACCTTGAAGGTGAAAATGACACAGAGAATCAACAGCTACTCAAGGAGCCCAGAGCCACTCGTGTCACCCCAGACCTGATCACAGTTGTCGGGCAGAGCCATTTGGAGGTCTTGAGAAATGATGGTAGAACCAACAAGAAGCTTTTGCAGACAAAGCTGAAGGTCAATGGCACTGTCCTGTACCGTGAGGAGAGCAGCTATAACCTAGTGGACACATCAGAAGACCATGAAGGGATGGAGGACACTGCATACTCAGAGGGATATGGATATGATTACGGTTTTGAAGAAGATGAATTTTTGTTTGACTATGATGGATTTGTTGGTCCTAAAGGAGATCCAGGTCCTCCAGTAAGTAAGCCATGGTTTTCTCTGATAAATCACTTTCTGCTGTTTTTGAATGCCTCACATCAACTTCAAAGAACAAATCATGCCCCTGCAGGTCATAGCGCAGCTCTGCTGAGAACTGATCCAAATTACAATGCATAGAGTTCATGTTATTTATGGCCTTTCCTCAGCTAGAATAAGAAGCTCTTTGAGAGAACATGTATCATCTGTTTCATTTGATCAGATGATGTGAAGAATTTGTGGGTGGCAGGTGGTGATTTAGACAGGAGATGATCGCTTGTGGAGTTACAGGTGTTAAAATAACATGTCTGAGATTGTCGCATGTGATTCGTGCTGCAGTGTAAGTGATGTGCTAGTTTACACCTCTGTTCCTAATGAGGATGACATCATCCAGCAACAAGCTAATCAGGTGATGTCAACACATCTGACATGTTAAGGAAAGGTTAGGCTAACCAGAACAGTGTCAGATATTTCTTAGTTACATCTGTGTAGTGTTATGTGATTTTTGAAGATCAGATGACATTTGTGTTTTCATGTAGTGATTCACACAGGTTTGGGTTCTCTGTAGTCATTATGGAAGATGGGAGTGTCAGTTGTCTGGAGGTGGCCATGGCAGAAGGTCATGTGTTCATGTTGTCATCAGGAGCATTAATGTGGTTCCTGTCAGGATATGTGTGAATCAGACATGATATTTTGGTTGGATTTTACTTGAAGTGTTCTGGCTCGGCTGAGGGACGGTTCGTTCCTCACTCACAGAGACTCAAGGAGGTGAATCCACCAGCTGAGACCTTCTGAAGTCAGACTCAAATCTTCTCTGTTGAACCTTTAATTATGTCTTTGAGGTTCAGATCAATAAATAAGAAAAATAGCTTTATGGGTTTGATTTTGTTTGGTAACAGCACTGGATTTATTAAAATATGCAGTGACATTTTTACAGTGGGTCTTTATCATGGTGAAAAACATCTTTAACTAGCTGAGTTCTTTAGACTGAACCACCTGAAGTCCAGCATGACCAGCATGTCCAGAGCTCATGTAAATCAGACGCAGGTTTGATGCTGTGACTCCGGCAGGGTCCGTTTGTCTTTCTTCAGGCTATAGCTATGCACTAAAACACTGCGCCACCCCTGCCTAAAAAATCAAGACAATGTGTAAATGAACATGAGGCTGAATGTTACCACATTGCATCATCATTGAATATGAGCAGATGTCACACGGTGATGTTTGTAGACGGTGTTCTGATCAGATGTAGAACGTTTTCATGTGTCGTTTCAGACAGGAATGATTTGTGCTGCTGTGATTGCGTTTATCAGTATGAAGTGTCAGGCTGGTCTGTGCTGCAGACTAACTGTTCACCAGCCAAAGTTCACAGCTGAACCAGATGGATTAGTGTAGAACAGTGAAATCTTGATAGTTACATTGGTTAAGTGACATCATCAGTGAGGAACAGTGCTGATAATGTGTCAGTGAGAGACTGTATGAGAATATTGAGATTTACTGTCTGTTGGACCGAACAGGACCAGAATGTTGGCATGTGTACAGGAGACCACGAGACCCAATCAGGAGAACACAGGCACACTTTATTTGTGATCCTCTCTGAAGGTTCTCCAGCCCATCTCTCTGACCACTAAGACACATGAGATCATGTCTTTTTAATCTCTGGTGGGTTTGGATTTGTACGTCTCTCTGAATGTGTTTTTCTGTGTTGAGAAAGTAGGAGTCACAAACACAAGGTTTTAATTATGTGCTGCCTTCGTGTTTCTAAGCAGTACTTCTTCACTATTGTCTCCCTATTTCTCATTTTCCACTCATCTGTTTCTCTGCAGGGTCCTCCTGGTCCGCCAGGTCTCCTCGGACCCCCGGGAAAGAGAGGCCCGCGGGTGAGATGCTCCTGTGCACTCTGATAAATACTGTCTCTTTCTGCCATCAGCAGAACGTTTTTTAATCTGCTTTAGATTTAGTTCATGTTTATATTGGCCACAAACACAAAAAATGATCAATAATCAATGTAATGTAACTCCATGCAGCAAAGCAATGACCTAAACACATTCTGAATAATCATAAATCAATCACTGATTTGTTTATCATTTTCAGTCCCGGCCAAAGAAAACCTCTGTTAAGCCGGGTTCATATTACAGAATTCTTGGGCCGATTTTCCCCTCCTAAGAATCTAAGAAAAAAATCAGGTCCAGCACCTTGACTGGGTCTGATGTTCAGTCTAGATTATCTGGTAATGTGTGGCGTTTGCAGATCAATCTCAGGGCTGCTCATATCAGATCAAACATGTTTGATATTTAGGATTTTAAATCAGGATAATCGTGTCAGTACTTTCACAATGAGAGACGGAGGTGAATGACAGACCTTATGAAGCACACAGTGCAGCTGAAGGACAGCAACAGACTGACTGTATTATCTGTACATGAAAACATCATAACTGTTCCATCACAGACATGAGCTTAGGAGAAATCTCTGTGTTAAACGCACAAGTGTAGAAAGATGTTCTCACACTAGCTAGCAAATGTAAACATTGTTAATAATACTATATATAATAACAATAAAAATAAGAAGCAGAATTGCATCACAACCTCTGTTTTGTTTACACATGCACTTTCCCCATGAGATCACGTGAGGTGCTCCCACTGGCATGATGATCTTAATAATATCTTGTAGTGTGTGATGTGGCACAATTTTAAAATTGTGTATGTTTAGATTTTAGAGAAGATGATTCCTTAATCAATCAAGATTTAAAACTCCTGATTCTTATTCCGGCTTTAATAATAGCAATCCATGTTAGCCTGTACATATAAACACAAGCACATGATGAATAAATGTTAGATAATGGGGCTGTTTGGTCATCCATGAGCCCCAAGCATCCTGACACTGGCCCCGGGCCCTGAGTTCTGCCCTGTGTTGACATTCAGAGAGGAACTGTGGGAACTTCTCTGATCTTGTGTGGGACAGTCAACACTGTACAGTAAATGGGTCACAGTGTACTCTTTGCTGTGTTGAGGGAATATTGTGTTGCTTTATTGATAATGTTTCCTGTGTCTGTCGAGTTTCAGACCGATGTCATTATGTGACTCATGTTATTTTCACACACACTGACAAACAGTGAATTTGAGTTTGTGCTTAAACACCACAAACGTTTGCTGTGTGTGTGTGTTCATGTGTGAACAGTGATGTATATGTTTATTATAAGGTTGTTGTCTTTAGGGCTGGATCAACATTTTTCATACTTTTGATGATAATTAAAATAGTTTTTCCTCCATCAAATGAACCAAACAGACAGTTTTATGCTTTATACAGAGTCTTTAATATTGTTTATACAGATTGTACAGCTGAACATTTCTGTGTGTTAATGAGGTTTGATTGTTTTCTATTGTCAAGCAAATCATTGTGTGTCTATATATGTTGTATGTGAATCAGCTGTCAGGGAATGTGATAACTGGTGAAGTCCTGATGTTCTTCATGACATTAACTACAAAACAAATGTTACCGTGCACAACCTCTGTAGCTGAGCTCTCTGTCTCTCTCTCTTCTTCAGGGTCCGCCTGGCTCTCATGGGAATCCCGGGCTGCCAGGTTTAGCTGGCCCCAAGGTAGGTTCAGTGTTTTGGCCTCCTCTGTTTCTCAGTGATAATGTCCTGCATCATAATCCTGCTGTATGTGTTGATTTGTCATTGTGATGTTGATGTTGAGAGCGCAGGTACACTGTCATTACACAACACCTCAGCCGCTCCACTCTTGTTCAGGTGGACTCTTCCTGTCCAAACTCGCCAACCTTCAAAGCTTGAATATTTCTTCTTTCTGTAATAAACAGTTGTTGGTATGTTTGGTTGTGTGCAGATGGAAATGTGTTTCTGTTGTAAAGTCTACAAAGACCTCAGGGAAAATTTTGTGTATATGTGCATGTGAGTGCGTGTGTGTATGTGAGAGTGTGTGTGTATGTGTGCAGGTGTGTAAAGGCATCTGAAGCTGCAGCTTTATTTTCAGAGCTGTTCCACTTCATTTGGACTGGAATCAAACACCATCATCAGTGATCCTCTCTCATGATTTTCACACTCATGACTGCTGTGGATGTTACTGTACACACTGACCCCATGAGGTCTGTGTGATGTCACACTGAGATTCAGTACTGCAGTACTGTACAGTGTTTCTGACTGTATGAGCTGCTTGATGTGTGACGGTTGTAAACAGAGAGATTTTGAGTTTGAATGAAATGAAGGAAGTTTAAAATGAAGCATGAAAGTTCATGGGGGTTCTGCTTTGTTCTGGAAACATTGACTCATAACTTTCTGCTCTGTAGAGACGTTGGAGAAAGTTGTGGAAACAAATTCCACCACCCCCGAACATGAGAGGAAAGAGAGAGAGCCAAACGTCCTTCAGTACCTGCTGTATTCTAATCTCTCTCTGTCTCTCTCCCCCTCACTCTCTCTCTCCCTCTCAACACTATAATCACAGTGTTAATCATAGCTGTCAGGCCCAGAGGCTGTACACACACACCCCTCAGTCAAGTGTTTCTTTGACCTGTTTTCCATTGCTGGAAAATCTAAATCTCTTTATCCCATAACAGAAACACACCTGCCTTCTGCAAAAACAGACAGACAGACGGGTATATAGAATAGTCACACTGTCACTGACAGACAGAAGTTCAGGTGAGTGAGTGTATCACAGTGAACACATGGATCTTTACAGGCTGGTTTTCACGGACGCTCCTGCACACTGGGTTTAATATAACAGGAAGTGAAATGTCTCACTCCGTTTAGTGGGCGGCAGCAGACAGCACCAGGGTTCTGGAGGTTAGTGTAGCAGTAGTAAGGTGTTTGTGGGGTAACAGTATGGGAACTCAACTAAATGTGTCTCAATACCACAGCAAACGTCCGCAGGAGAGACGAGATGGTTCCTCAACCACACTGCAGCAGTGAGAGGGGACGTATCGCTGTCACACAGTTAGTGGAACAGGAAGCCGGTCTCCTTGCTATTGTGTTTACCACTAATTCCATCTGTGAGTGAGGAGAGCTTCCCAGAGGAAGGCTTTATGCTCTGAGGTTGATCTTTGATGATTGAGAAGGTCATGAGCTGTGAACTACATCTGCTAGAAGTTTGCTCTGCAAAGCAACTTGCAGTACATTCAAATCATACATTTGATGAAATCATGTGTTCTGAGAATCAAAGCCAAGACCTTTTGTGTTGCATTTGTGCTGTAAGGTTGAGCTACAGGAACATGAGTCTTATTGACGTGTCATTTTCTCAGCAGTAGAGCTGTAATGCATGAGATTTTTAACCTCATGGAATCAAAAAGGCAGGTTTCAGTACATATCAGTTAGCTTGTAGCCATCTATATGCTAGTGTAAGTTGTCTTAAGTAACTTTTAGTCTCTCTTCTATGAAAATGGACCAAAGATATTAATGACAGGGCACTGGTTCATGGCTGTGATGTAACTAAAACTCATTGTCTGGTTAAAAAAGAAAAGATTAGCTCATTAATGCGTGTGTCAATAAGAAAACATCAACACAGGAGAGAAAACTAGGGTCTGGTTAGTGATTTGGTTCAGATGATGCACATTGTTATCAATTATGTATGAGAAATTCAAGGCCAGTTCTGTTTTCCCATCAGGAAAGCTTCGGGACAGTTGCTCATCTTTCTGCCCAGCTGTGATTAACTGGGTTGACCTGAGTGGGTGACGGGGGTCATCTGCTGTGTTTCCACCCCGAGAATATCACTGGAGGCCAATCTGAGTTCAGACCCAGTGGAAACTGTGAAGCGCCTCCAACCATCAGTGCAGCCCACAGATGAGTCACGACATCTGCGGGGGTTCAGTTAAACAAGAGAGGGGCTTTTATATCACCTCTTAAAGGACCATTTCACTCAAAATCAAAAGTGTCATTTAAAACTAGCTCTGTCCCTCTGTTATTCCTTTTACATTGTCAATTGTTAGCTGTTAGAATCCCTTGCAGGATCTGACATTTCTGTGTGAAACAGGAAATTGAAATACTGGGCAGGATTTATCTGGGAGATGTGGTCTATGTATGACAGGTGGTGTTGGGGTCCCTATTAGAGCCAGTGTCCTCAGTCTACAGCTGTGTGAAACACTGAGTCTGACCCTTTGAAGTATTAGGCCATGTGTCCACCAAAGAGTTTAAACGCAGCTGAAAATGGCAGGCACTCTTCTGGAAACGTCGGCCGTTGGTGCTTGATAGTGTTTTCTCAGCTGAGGTGCTCTGGTTGCTATAATACAGAATATCCACCAGAGTAATTTGTTACAAGTATCTGATTTTGTAGAAAGTTTTAATCAACAAATATTAATATTGTGGTAGCTGGGGCATGTCACCTGGTACAGAAACTGAGACAGAAATT
The DNA here is from genome assembly GCA_036877525.1 of Chromobotia macracanthus. Taxonomy (NCBI): domain Eukaryota; kingdom Metazoa; phylum Chordata; class Actinopteri; order Cypriniformes; family Botiidae; genus Chromobotia; species Chromobotia macracanthus. Next base: position 733,063 of record JAZGTH010000006.1, read on the forward strand.
TTAGCTTCTACATTGTTGTTCAGTTGTTGAATGTGTAGAATGTGATGATTGGTTAGCGTGGTATTTGTCCCGCCCCTCCTGGCCTGATTGGATGACTGGATAAAAAGTGACATTGATAAGCATTTTATCAGCGTTGGACATTTGTAAACTCTCTGAAAAAACACTGGACACACAACCTTACTGTATGTCTGTTATACAATGTGTGATTCTGTTCAGGTAAATTGTGTTACTTCCTGGATTTAGATGCTTAATTTATTCACATTAAAATGTGAAGTCATTTTAGCATCTGCTGAATTAATAAATGTCAATGTTATACAGCTGTATGAAGTGAATAAATGATTGATTGATGGGTTCAGATGATGGATCATCTTATTAACTATGTAACAGGTAAAATCTTGCAGGTGTTAAATGTGTTTGAATGGACCTCTGAAAATCTCCAGATCTGTCAGTCAGGGCTGTTCACACTTGCCTATATCTGTCAGTGATGTGGAATGAGATTCTGCTTGCATCATGATCTGGTGTTTCTGCCTGTCACACTTGCCTTCTGCTCCTGAACTCATCATCATTCTGTTGTGGAATATATCACAACAAACTGACTGTGATGTTTGTCTTAACTTGTTTATTTCTCAGGGAGCAAAAGGAGATCCTGGACTCTCACCGGGTCAGGCGCCAGCAGGAGATCAGGTGAATGATCCAAACACAAACTATACAGCACAAATCCTCCGTTTCTCCTCTTCATTTTCCTCACCTCCATTTTCTGTCCTCCTCTTATCCACCTCTCCTCCTCTCACCCTCTCCTCATTCTTCTCTTCTCCTCGTCTCATCATATCCTCTCCTCTCAGATGTAGGGCTAGATTTGTAGCCAATCATTCAACTATGTGTGAGGAATAGACAGAAACTTCTTGTATATCTTCAGAAGTCTTAAAGTTAAACCTCTCTGGACTAGTGATGTAACACTTCTATGATATGTTTAAAAGCTCAGCAGAAGTCTCTATGTACTGCTGTTGTATAATGTGTATGTTCACCCCATTATGACATTCAAGTGTTGGAAACTAGTTTCATGTTTTTTCAGGGTGAACGAGGACGAGCAGGTCCGCAGGGTTCTAAGGGTGAACGAGGTGTGAAGGTGTGTTGACAGTCTCTGTTTCTCCTGCACATCTCCCTCACCGATGGAGAAGAAAGCTGAGTTATCGGTCATTTGTGATGGTTGTAGTGGCTCACACATGCTGAGGGAGTTTTCTCACACTGTGTTGTGTATCAGCATCCTGGCTGGACTCTCTCAGCTCGTCTGGATTGGGTTATGGACCTGCGTAAAGACCCTGTGTGGGGTTAAGGGCAGGCCATGGTCTGTTCCTACTTTTCGAGGTTCTGTCGCTGGGGAGCGTCTACAGCTCCTGTTAAAACCTGAAATCCCCAGAGGTCAAACCTTTTAGAGGAAAGGGCATCACTCCTAATGACAGGAAATGGTGATGATGCATCTTCAAAAGAAAAACTAGTGCCAGTTTTAAATTGTGTAACAGTATCAAGTCAGTTCAATGTGAAAATATTTTTTCAAAAATTGAAATATTTTTACTGTAATATTCCAGATAAATTCCAGATAAATTTAGCACATTTATCCTGTATTGAAGATTTTCAGCAATTTTTTAGAAAAACATGATTACAAATAAAATTGTAAAGAACAGGATTTTTGCAGTATGTCAAAAAACATTTCACACTGGCATAAGATCAGCAGTAACTGCATGTTTTGAGGGCCGTTGTTCAATTATTTTTGATTCATTTTAATCTCATGTTGACTTGAACCACATGGCAATGGCGTAACCTTTGTTCTTGAGTACACTTAACTTAAAAGATTAGATGTTATTTTTATAGGTCATTAGTATCTAATCGCGGTCAGACATTTGCAGACGGAAATCTCAGTGACCTTTGACCTCTGATGTATCATCCTGCTTTTTGGACTGGAATTTTCCACACCAGAGAGTTACACCACAGAAAACCTCTCCCCTCTCAGTCTAACTCACAGCGCCACCTGCTGGTGAACCAGTGTCAGCACCTCTCCAGAACCAAACATCCACATATGAAAATGTTTACTTCAGACTGCCTTGCTGTATATTTATTTGAGGAGGTCACCCAGGCACGAGTACTGATTTAACAAGAAGGAGCGAGGATGGTTTGTAAGGGAGATGTCTCACTGTTGTGACTTGTCTTTCTTTCACAATGTCTAGCTGGAGCTGTCAGACAGGGAAAACTTTAAATGCTTCTGACATTTTAGAGAAAATTCCTGAACACTGTTAGTTGACTGTTAGAGAGCTGGTCTTATCTGAGGCAAAAAATCCTCCAAAACGTGGAAAAGATAACTGAACAACGGCACGTGTCGTTTGTGTCTCTCCCTCAGTCCTCTTGTTCTTTCTCTTTGTATAGTCTTTACTTTTGACTTGTGCTGATAGAAGAGTCATATTTGCTTTTTCATTTTTCTTCACCTGCAGGGACTCAAAGGCTATCCAGGGGCAGCAGGTCTGCCTGGAGAACAGGTGAGCACAGCATTCCAGTCACCACTCATGACATCTTCATCCTCCAGTGAACAGTTGTCTTTGTGATAGTTTCGTCTGTGTGATAATGTTTCTGGCTCCTGCTCTGATAATTGTCTCTTGTGAAAGTTACATTGAGACTGTAGTTGTTCGAGCTGTTTCACATAAAAAATTAACCCAACATGCAGTATGAAACCTCTGCCCATGACTGATCCTGCACAATAAATATTAAAAACTCCACAGGCAATTAAACTGGCAAAAAAATCCCCTGACAATCACATATCAGTGCACAAGAGAGACAGAACAGCTCAGCTACTGTAAGCAACACTCTGGCAGACACTCTGAACGTTCTGGCAGATTTGCTGGACCACAGTGTTGCTAACAAAAGGTAGATAAATGCATCATGTTAGTTTAACATGTTAGAAATAGTTTAATAAATAAGAGCAGTGTTTCTGTGCTGTGTAGCTAGTGCATCACTACTTGTATATTTTGATGACGTTAAACATACCATTATGATGCAAAAAAAGTAGTGGGTCTTCAGCACTTTTTTGATAGCTGCTTTCTAACGCTGCAGTTATTGATTCAGAATTCTCTACTTTAACTTTATTTTGATGGTTACTGTTAAGATTTGAAGTTAGCATGTCCAGCACTAGTTTTTACTATATAACACCCAGCATTTGAGTTTTTCATCCTGTACAGACTCTACTGCTCCTGATCTCCTAAGATTAAATTCTTTCTCTCCATGTTGACGTGGCATTAAACTGATCTGTGAGTTGTATCTTTGTACCTCCACAGCAGTCGAGGCCGGAAGGTTCTGGAACTTAATACATTGAACGTTTCATTCAGTCACAAAGCAAAGTATTTATAGTCAGTCACATGATGTCCAGCTCACCCTGTGGAGAGAAGCTGCAGTTTGAACCACAGCCAGGCTCGGGCCACAGAAACGCCTGGCCTGTGGATGCTTTAAGAGGGAGAGAGAGATGCCATAAAGAACAACAGGCTGTATTCATCTGCTGGCTGCTCTTCTTATCTGTTATTCACTCTTTCTTTCTCTCCTCAGGGTTTACCAGGACTGCCGGGTGTAGCTGGGGCGGTCGGTTACCCTGGCAGGCAGGTGCAGTGACCCATATCCACTAAAAATCAACACAGAAAACACTGTCCAGTGTATATCTGACCTAATGCGCTGAATGAGTACTGTGCTATAATTATACTGTTTATATTGTACATTACCTGGTGCCCATCCTGCAGTCTACATACTGCATTCCTAGTGTGAGCAGCGTGTGAGTTTCTGTTCTGAACATGCCCGGTGTCACCTGAGCAGTGTTCAGCTCTGGTTTTGTTCTGCTTTACTGATGTTCACAATAGTTTGATTCCACAGAAAGGAGAGTTTGAACAGCTCTAAACCTGTTTTCAGGTTTTATGCTGAAGCAGAAATGTGCTGACAGATATAAAGTTTACACACTTCTAACTGACTTTGGGTCTTTGTGTATTTCAGTTGTGTGTTTGTAAAGCTTTAGAAATCTGAAGTTCTCATTCTTATGAATAGTATGATAGTAGTCCTTCATTTCTATAATGCAGAATGTAATTCCTACGTTTCTCTTCTGATTGCGGATTGAAATAAGAGCCGGATTTGTTGTGTAAGTGTGTAATGTTGCTGTGGTTCTCTCTCACAGGGTTCAGCAGGACCTGAGGGAAACCCAGGACCCAAAGGTGTTAATGTATGTATAACCTCAGTCATTTCCCTTATTTCTCCCTCTGGACTGATCTGAGACCTGTTTTGTCATTGAGAACTGATGCTGAACGTTGGAATGGCTAGAGAGGAAACAGATCGAATGTCTGTGGATATTTCTCTTATTTATAGCTGTATAAAGTCAGAGAGTGACTGACACTTTACTTACACAAATGTATTTTCTGTATTTTAACATGTTTTAAACATGTGAGTTTGAGGTGTATATGACAGTAAGATGAAAGGTTTTGCATCTGTGTGTGTTTGTGTGTGTGTGTGCCTGTGTGTGTGCCTGTGTGTGTGTGTCTGTGTGTCTGTGTGTTTGTCTGTGTGTGTGTCTGTGCCTGTGTGTGTGTTTGTATGTGTGTGTTTGTCTGTGTGTGTGTTTGTCTTGTTTCAGGGCTTTATTGGACCTCCAGGAACTGTGGGAGCACCAGGACTGGAGGGAGAGAGAGTGAGTTTAAATGCTGAACGTGTGTGGGGGGAGGAGTCTGAGGATTTGATTGACAGCCAAGGGTCATATGGAAACAGATCTATAACTTGAGCTGGTCTGAAATAAGATTGATGGAACGCACGAGCATTCGCTGGAGTTAAAGGAATATTCCGGCTTGTGTTTGTTCATGTCTGTACAGGATTCTGTCAGTTACAAGAAATCCAAACAAAGAAAGAGTTTTACAGTAGCTGAATGTACAAAGCATGTGTACTGCTGGAAATGTCAGTCTGATAAAAGTACATAAAGTAAGGATAGAGAAATAAGTTAGGGATTGCAGCTTTAATATTTACAGCTATCACAGTGTTGGTGGACAGGTCAAGTGTGTGTCCATTGTCCCTCTTTTGCAATGTTTAGTCTTAATGTTGAGACTAATGGACAGATTAGACTCCAAAATGAATCAGATAAAACACAAGTTTCCTCAGAACAGACTTTAAAATGTACAACACAACAGGTTTAAGACTGATGGAGCTCCCAGCACAGGATGATCAATGCCTGTCAGCTCCAGAGCTGTGTGGTGACAGTCATGTATGTGTTTTCCAGGGAATTCCAGGTCCTGTGGGAATCAAGGGTCCCAAAGGAAGACAGGTGAGATCTTCCTCCCTTCATAAGTCCTCATCTAGAGTCATTATGCAGATGAGTGATCTGTGTCTAGCACAGCCAAATCATGAAGTTACTTGTGTGTGGAAATGAGGGTTTCTCTCATCTGGCATCCAGCTGCATTATACAGAGAAATTACTGAGCAAAGATGTTATGCAGCTAAAAAAAACCCACATCACGTTCTGTTTTTAAACTCTTCTTTAGGGATTGTGAGAAGTTTGTATGTGGGCAAAGCAAATGACTGAAACCTAAACCTAAACAATAAGGTATTTTACAATAAATTGCTTATGAGTCAGCCACTATTGTCTCTGGGTTGGCTGAGATGACGGGTGAGGGTTCCAGGGTCTGGTACAGGGTCAACAGTAATACACCTGCAGTGCTGCAGCTGTGTGCATGTTGATTTGAATAAACAACCGCTAAAGCTGAACTTCCTGATCTCAGTAGCTCTTTAAACTAAAGCAGGTTTGGCCTGAGAAACGTCTCTGATGTTAAAGCAGAAGTCTCTCTGGACAGTGCTGAGGTCTCGGCTGTCTGCAGACACAAGTGATTCAGTGCATCTTGAGTGACAATGAACACTTGCTGGAAAACATTCAAAGTCCTTCAGCGTCTAAAAGACACAACATGCAGACTGACTGAGTCTTAGTGCTGCAACAGTACACGGCCGCATATGCTGCATAAACAAGCATTAAAAAACATTCCCAAAACATTTTTCTTTACTTTAAACTGTAAATTTATTGATTTTTTGACCATTTCCAAAAATATAAATGAATTGATAGCTAAAGCTATGCGTTCAGAAACTTTTAAAAATGTAAACTTTGAAGCTTATTTTTCATTGGTGAATGTTTCCAAGTTCTTGCAGGATTATGTTCATAATAAAGGATTTCTCATTGTTTACAATATAACCTTCAGCTATGATTTGAAAGACATATTTCCATATTTTTGATTTTTGTTAGATAAGTAGTGAAGTATTGTTAACCCATCAGATCAGCTAAACCTTTTAGATCACTGCATGCTGCAGGCGCATGTCTGGAATATTGCGTCATGGAAATGCATCACCTCAGGACGTTCAAACACTTGATTGCACACAGATTGCATGTGACTGATGTGGAAACACTGTAAACTCATTGGACTGTTTTTCAGGGTGTTGTGGGTAATCCGGGTGAGAGGGGACCGCCTGGACCAGATGGAAATGAGGTACAATCTATACTGCCATTAGTTAATACTACAACCAACTGGTGAAGCTGAGTTAAACTGAATGAGTTAAACCAGGTTATGATGAAGAATTACCTAAACAAGCTTTTCTTTCCCTGCGGAACAGCAAGCTGGTGAATCAGAGCAGGAGGACAGGAAACAGAGCTGCTTTTGATTCTGTGTTGATTGCAGCTGAATTGTTTGTGTTTTTTGTGTTTTTAGGGGCCTCTCGGGGGAACCGGCAGCGGGGGGTTCCCAGGTCTCAGAGTGAGTCCTGCGCACACACACGTACAGATAAGTCTTGACCCTTGACCCTAATATGAATGCATGTAACAGCACACATAAAAGAAGCTTCGATCTTCCAGTTTAGTGTGTGTGTGTCCTGGCATCTCTTCAACATCAGAAAACTTACAGGGTGACAGGACTGGAGATTAACTTTCTTTACTGTGATGTCATCACTGGTGGGTGTGGCCTCGTCTCAGGGTTAAATGCCTGTCAAACTGGAGCCTGTTGCTTTCTGTTTGATTGTCTGCAACACCAGCATGGGTCAGATTGGACGCGCTGAAATGGGACTCATATGGAGCGAGAGGCCGAGAGAGAGAGGCCCGGTTCTGCTTCTGATGTCTTGTGTCATGCCAGCTGATATCCCAGCACTGGAAAACTTAAATGTGAGGAGAGACTGTTTGATGTTTGTGCAATATACTGGGTACCTTGGAATGTAAAATTCCACCCGGATAAATTTAATGTAAATTTATTGTAATTTTGAACATGCGTGTTGCATGTCCAAAAATCAGGTTTAACCAGTATTTCAGTTTAATTTTTATTTAAGTCCCTGCTGTAATGTGAGTATACTAGCGGGTATGTTCGAGTGTTTTGCATTGGGGTAATGGAGTATTGCTGGAGAGAGAGAGTTTTTGAGCTAATGATCTCTTCAGTACTTTCCTATTTATTTTGCCTCATGTCTCTGTGCTACACTATGATCTGTTTTTGCTACATTTCTGTGAATCTGGTGTGTTGCAGGGAGTTATCAGTAAACATTTGACTGATGTAAATAAGAGTAAGGTGATATAACCGGAAACAGTGGAGCTCTGGAGAAACCAGCAGCCAGACTTAAATCAGTGTTTCTCACATCAGCATCACTGTTCTATGTACTGCAGCGTGTTTGCACACCACTGTGCCATGGATCCGACATATCTGTAAATTTCTCATCAGGTTGTGAAGGTTGTTTCCCTGCCTCACATCTAGATTGTTTGTAGGATGATTTTAGACCCTCTCAGACAGACACTGAGTACACCATGTTTTTTGGACATCTAGACCATAGAGTACAGCAGAGTACAGTAACATACAGTAGAGTACAATAACATACAGCAGAGTACAGTAACATACAGTAGAGTACAATAACATACAGCAGAGTACAGTAACATACAGCAGAGTACAACAGAGTACAGTAACATACAGCAGAGTACAGTAACATACAGCAGAGTACAATAACATACAGCAGAGTACAGTAACATACAGTAGAGTACAATAACATACAGCAGAGTACAGTAACATACAGCAGAGTACAACAGAGTACAGTAACATACAGCAGAGTACAGTAACATACAGTAGAGTACAATAACATACAGCAGAGTACAGTAACATACAGCAGAGTACAACAGAGTACAGTAACATACAGCAGAGTACAGTAACATACAGCAGAGTACAATAACATACAGTAGAGTACAGCAGAGTACAGTAACATACAGCAGAGTACAACAGAGTACAGTAACATACAGCAGAGTACAGTAACATACAGCAGAGTACAATAACATACAGTAGAGTACAGCAGAGTACAGTAAGATACAGCAGAGTACAGTAGAGTACAGCAGAGTACAACAGAGTACAGTAACATACAGTAGAGTACAGCAGAGTACAGTAACATACAGTAGAGTACAGTAACATACAGCAGAGTACAGTAGAGTACAGTAACATACAGTAGAGTACAGTAACATACAGCAGAGTACAGTAGAGTACAGTAACATACAGCAGAGTACAGTAGAGTACAGTGTGGTCTAGATGAAACAGGAGTTCTTTTGAGTGTTAAAGGTAAATATTTAGCACTCCTGCTAGCTGAAGCATTAGCTGTACATTAGCATGTTGATGTTCAGCTAAACGTGTTTGTGTTTGTCAGTTTGTTTGTGCTGGTGTGTCAGTGCTAAAGGAGACAATGTTAAATTATGCTAACGTCTCTGCAAGACTAATGTGTTACTGTCTGTGCTCAGCTACATATAAAACAGTGGAAGCTCTGCAGAAGGTGCCACAGATTCCAGGTGGCTCAGCTGTGACACTCTGAGATGTTTGGGTGTGTATCTGGGCTGGATCTGATAAATCTGCTCTGACATTAATGCAGTTTATAGTAGAAGCTCGGCACTGCAGGAGCTTGTTAAATCCTGATGGACCTGAAAAAGCCCCTTAATGGGAAGCAGCCCTACAGACACAGACAACATGAAACTGGCCAGCTCTCAGCACTCCCTGTGTCCTCCATCCTGCTCTGTAGAGCTGAAAGTATGCTCACAGTTGTTTTCAGTGGGAACCTCCTTACATTGTCAGGATTCATTGGAAGATTTTTGCGTGTGAAACTTTATGTAGATTTTAAGACTGAAAGTTTCCTGTCACTTTGGAATGTGTTGTTTGTTAAAAGACAGAAATTCATGTTGACTAATGTCACAGTGTGGTGAGTGGGTGGACTGGAGATGTGTCAATGTCCATCACACAACAGATACTGTGAAGAGTTATACAGTAAAACAACAGTGATGGAATCTTGTGCTCAGTCAGGCGATGCGGTTTGAGCTGCAGCAGAGCTTAATTAGACACTTTTATGTAGTTTGTTCTTTTGATTCTATGTAACAATATACAAAAAATGATTTTGCGAATGAGCCACACAGAAATTCTTTCTGCACACGTTTTATGAATGATGCCTTTTGATTTCAAGAGATTTAAGGCTGGTCTGTGTGTAATTCTCTTCCACAGGGGGATGCTGGGCCTGAGGGACCCCGTGGATTTCCTGGGATTGTCGGACCTCAGGTAATATCTGCTCCCATTGTGATTCAATAAGTGTTGTCTTTAACCTCATTGGCTGGAAAATTGAAGACACCTCCTGCTGTACTTGTTTGCTGATTTACAGGGCCTGACTGGAGGTGCGGGGCCACCTGGATTGAAAGGTGATAAGGTGATTTAAATATTTCTATCATTGTAGTGAGCATGTAAATTCATTAGGATAATTCCTTTGTTAGTGTGATGTTGGGATTGGGTGGGTTCTGTTTGTGTGTCTTTATTTGGAAATCAAATCTTTACTGGTTTGGGGCTTGTTTGGGGCTGTCTGTATTTAACATATTTTTGTTTGGGTAAATAACCTCAGGCAGTCCTGCCCACTAGTCCTGAGCCGTGTCGGCAGTGTCTTTTGTTTGCTGTGTTTATTTTATCGGCTTTGTTACTGAATGATTTAGGGCGAACTTGGATTAAGGGGTGAACCGGGAGAAAGTGGTTACCATGGCGACAGGGTGAGTTTCTGGAAAATGGGAACCAGTTATTATTTGCCATGTACCAACTAATACACACACTGTAATTTTAGTTATTTTATGGCAGACGAAATGGAGACACTTGTTTTGTTTGTGTTGCTCCAGGGAAGCGCTGGTAATCCGGGACCACCAGGATCTCGTGGGAAAGCGGGTCCAGCTGTAAGACCTGCATGTGTTCTTATGTGCTCTGCTTTCTAATCACGGTGCTATTCAATTTAACAGCTTCTTTAGGAAACATGACAGCCCATGTAATATATAGATTTAGTTTTCCTCCCTTTATCAGCACATTTTGAATGATTATATGCCTGTTTGCAGCTAGTCTGCTTGGTTTATATTGTATTTATATATTTAGTTTTACAGGCCTTTGAATGTCCCGGATATTGATTGATTGTTCTGCAGGTTTTTATTGGTTTTATCTGGTGTTGTGAGGACGGACAGTTGCCAGATCAGATTTATTTTGAGTCAAGTTTGGTGTTTCACAGGGTGATAATAATCTTGAAATGAACCGCCTGCTGCTTCTGTCAGCTGACTGATCCTTAACAAGGACATGTTGTTCAGAGGCCTAGCCTCAGAAATCTGAGAGTGATTTTTTCAGAACAGGATTGAACATGGCCTGATTGTGTTTATGTGATACTTATTGTTGATCACTCTCTCTGAAAGGGGAAGACGGGTGATCCGGGGCCACAGGGGCCGCCGGGCCCACCAGGACCTGAGGTAAGACTGTAGGCCTCTCAGCTTCTTGTCACTTCACTCAGACTTTGACATTGCTAATACATGTCTTTTAGTCTTTTAGTGTTTAAAACCATGACTCAAAAATCAATCTACTCTCCACAATCATTTACTCTGGAATATCAAATTAAATTTACTTTTTAAGGAAAGTCTCCGCACTCTGCGGCCATTTTTGCAGCGCCTCCGGGCAGCTATTTAGTCATACAAGACTAAGTCTTTATCTTCTGGAGCAGGACAGATATCTCTAAAATCCCTGGCTAAGGTCGCAGTAAAACAATAGATTTCAGACTAACTTCTTATGCTATGAAAACAGTTTTCAGCTCACTTTAGCTTCTGAGTTAATTACCTCACCACAGTCTGTACAGAGCTCCTCCCTCTGAGAATCGTTAGTGTTTAGTGATTGATGATTGGCTCTTTCTACTAGACGGGCGTGACTTCATTTAGTAGAGTGAACATACTGAGCGTTGCACTTTCCTCTATTGATAGCAATAGAACTGCAATATCTTGTTAATTTTATAATCTGTGAATGTACTTAAATAAATTGTTATGAATTGTTAAATTGATAGATAAATAAATCCTACATTTATGATTTACTAAACATACTGAATTTTGTCTCACAGTATTTTAGCAGAAAACCTGCTGTTGCTTCCTCTCACTTCACTTAGAACACACTGCTCAAATAGGGAATTGCACCAGCAAATTACATTTAGATTTGCCTGATTCAATCAGACAGTCTCTTCCTGTGGAAGTGCCCATGACCAGAATAAGCTGCATTATGACCATATGATGTTCAGTCAAGAGATGAATTGTGTTGGTTTAGTTGTCTGTACTCACCTGGTCATGTCTGTAGAGGATGTTTAAACATGACGTTCTGCTGCGTTTGATCTGCACTCATGGTCTAGTTGTCTTTGAATGAATCTGATACATGTGGCCCTCAGATGCCCAGAGTAAAAACCTTCTTTCCTCTGAGCTGTTCTGTGTTTTAGACAACAAAACAATCACATCAGCTCTGTTTATTGTGTTGATGAAATAGATGTGTGTTAGTTTTGCATTGGTTAAACAGGATTTGTCATTTGTTAATCTCAAATGTAACTGTGGCTTTTTGCAGTTTTGTCAGTTTAAACACTGAAGCATCTGTGTGGCAAACGGATGAAACGTCCATCTGACACATCAGTCTCTAGTGCTAGTCTGATATCGGCCAAGTGGCCCACTAGTGCTTCCACTGTATGATTGCATGAAAATTATCATATTGTCTGTTAAACACTATTAATATTTACAGATTGGAAGATACATTAAGGTTCATTAAGGTTCTAAATGGATTGGTTGAGACCCTGTCATGTGACCGCATGTGAAATGCTACATTCATCAACTGTTGTGTTGCAAAGACAGAGAGAGACAAACAGAGAGAGTTTCATTCACAAGTGCAACATATCAACAGATGTGAGCTAACACTCGCTATCTATGTTTAACATTTCTCTTGAATCGCGCTTTGCTGCTGCCGTGAGTTAAGAGTTAAAAACTCTTTCTGCTGAGCGTGTGAATATTAGTCATGTGTATTACCTCGACCTGCTCCTCACTGACCCTCATTTCAATGGACTGGGTGTGGACTGATGACAGGTGGGCATGGCCGAGCTGACAGAGGAGGAGCTGTCATTTATCACCTGATGAGGTGAATGTGAGGTAAAGATCCTGATGCCGGCTCATGTATTTCTGTCTGTGTTTCTTCAGGGTTTCCCAGGAGACATTGGCGCACCAGGACCCAACGGCCCCCTGGGACCAAAGGTACAAAAAATGAGTTGTTGAAAACTGTTGAGCTGTCTATGTGAATGTTCACTGATCAAAGAACACACACTGCTCTTCCTACAGAGTTTCCCTACTCAATATGTGTGTGTATATGTGTTTCCACTGTTTTTTTAAGGGTATTCAGGGATCCAGGGGCCCCCAGGGACCACCAGGGCCAAAAGGAACAGAGGTAACGCTCTCATCTTATTTCTGATTCACCAGATCTAAAGTTTTCATGTGAAATTGCGTAGATGCTCCACTATGACAGCTTTCACCTCGGTTCTGCAGACGTGTGCTTTGTGTTGTGAGAGTTTTTAAGTGCAGCTTCCTCTGTGTGAATGAAATGTAAAACACAACCAGTTCATGTTTCAGAGGGTCAGAACTCCAGGAATGAGCTGGAGTGTCACACACCAACGTCTGACAGGAGACACACACACACTCTTGAGCTCTTGGAATCTTCCTCTGGCTCTGTACCCTGATTCCTCAAATCGGTCTTTATCTCTCTCTCTCCCTGTCACATCTGTCTCACTCTCTCTTACTCTGTCTCTTCACATATCTCTTCACAGTATATAACAGTAACGAACAGTACAGACTCCATCAGAGCAGATCTCCAGTCAGTTATGAGTTGTTCATCACACACAGATGTTGTTCTGATCTTCTATCATCATCTTCTTTCTCCTGCTCACACTCTCTGGTGGTGTGATGAAGGAATGTCGTTTTTTCTACTGGTGATGTTCTGTTCTGATTTCTCAATGTTTTCTAATGCAGTTACTTATGTTTCTCCAGGGAGATGAAGGACCCCCAGGCCCACCTGGAAAACCTGGTCCCACTGTAAGTGTCTTTCCCAGGATTCTTCTGGATGAAACTCAATGTATTGTTTGCTGTATAGACAAACACAAGACAAGTATTAATGCACAGATGTGTAAATTTGGAGTTTTGTGTAATTGTTTCTGCAGTCATTGGCTAGAAAATATCTGAAGTGAAGAGATGTTTGTCTAGTTATGACAGTTTAGCGGGTCACTCGGTTACAAAAAGTGTCCAACGTTTATATACCTGCACACGATACAAAAAGGCTTTTGTGAGGGTTAGTTTTAGGGCAGAGTTTCTCAACCAGAGACACTTCCAAGAGGGCCTCAACATGACTTATACTGATTTAAAATAAGACAAAACAAGCATTAAAATTAGCTTAAACAACTAAAATCAAAATATTTCTTAGTTTTAAGAAGGTTATTTTTTAAATGAGAAGTATAGCCTTCTTTGTATGGTTTAGAAGTAGGATGAGGGGATAGAGTATACAGTTGTACAAAATAAAAGTCCCAACAAAGCATAGAAACCTAACACATGTGAGTGTGTCCTGCAGGGCAAGATCGGTAGGAAAGGATTGATTGGAGAACCCGGACCTGAGGGTCTGAAGGTGAGTGTGTCTTCATGAGCAGAAAACACACAGCCACCAAACACAGAACAAGAGCAGCTGTTTGTGTCTTTATGACAAGAGCAGCTTTCTGTCTTTATGTTAACGGAACATAAAGACCTGCTGCCATTTATTTTTTGAGAGATACAACACTGGCATTTTAAAAACACAACACTTCGCACCGTGCTATAATTTGACAGGGCTTTTCTATTAAACCAAACAGTTTTTTTTTACTTTGTTTTAGGGGGAAATCGGTGATCTGGGGAATGCTGGGAAAACTGGCCCCCCTGTAAGTATGAGTCTGTGTGTTTGTCTCTCTAGCAAGTCATCACCCAGTCATGTTTTAGCGACCCCTCATAACATGACACACCTTTAGCAACCCACCTAGAAACACCTTAAAACACTCTGGCAACCAAACTGGCATTGCTATTGCTGTCTGTCTGTCCGTGGTTCTGTAATCTCTGTATTTAGTGGGGGTTTTTTTAAACTAGAAGCAGTTTTTCGTTCTGGGCTCATCAGTTTCACAGTTGTACATTTTCTATGACCCAGTGTGTTTGTGTTCCTGAGACTTGTTTGTTTGATCGTGTTGTGAGAGAACAGAACCCATTTAATTGAAGAACTTCCTGCACTCTCACAAACTGATCTACAAACACTTCTTTCTGTTGAGATCTTTTGGTTTTGGACACATGCAGAGATTGTGTTTGCCAGATGTTTATCTTGTCATCCTGCTTGATCTTCAGATGGGAGATGAAACAGGATTCATGAGCTGAGTGATTTGTCCTTCCTGTCTCCACAAGCTGCTGATAGTTGACATTCCACACAGACACACAGGGATGTTGTTAAATGTGATGACATCAGCATTAGTTTGTGAGATTGTTATGTGCATCTGTATTACAGTCCTACAAAAATCTGTGTTCATGTCTGCTGAGCACCAGGTCTTTAATGAAAGCCATGACATCACTTTCCAAATAAACAGGACAAGATCAAACAAAGCGAAAATCGTTGCACTGTAATTCCACACCCACCCCCCCATTGTTTTATAGTGGCTGATGGATAATGATGGTTCTCTTGACGGATCTGGAATTTTTCTGGAGTTTCTGGAGCTGTTAATATCTGTTCTCAGAGGGTCTGATGACAGGATTGTGGTGATGTGACCTGGTGTCGGGATGTTACAGCAGTTTGCTGGCTGTTTCTCGCTCTTTCAGTGAACTGTGGGAAAGCTCCCAGCATGCACTGGGAAATGCTCTAAACTCGCCGGGGAACATCTGTGATTTCTGGAATGTTTTCAGAAACCTAATTTTTTTATTTTGTAGCTCTAAAGGCTGAATTTGAGGATTTGTTTCTGTTGTTGTATTTCACTCTTATTTCCTCATTTTCTGATGTTTCTCCAAACAAAACCCTTGAAAGAAAATGTCTGATTTCAGAGGTTTGATAGCAGATCTTTGTGTCTTGTGGGAAATGTGAGCACAGTGTGAGACACTGCTGAGATTTCTTCAGACACTCTGAGGAAGACAGTTACTGTGTGAATATATAGCTTGGCCTTAATCCAGTCAGGTGTGCTTAGATACACACCCTAATTTATGTTTGCTTAACAGTGTTTTATATCCTGTTAGATACCAATCATGATATAAAACTCATTTTAGCATTTCATTTATTCATATTTTTTCTGACTGAGGATCTCCACAAATAAATCTAGAAATAGTTTTGCAGATCTAGTTCACTTCCACTTGTCCCCAAATTATAACAAATTAAACCCATATTAGCAAACACACACTCGTGTGACCCTCACATACACACACACACACATTTGTACAGCAACCTTTGTGAGGACATTCATTGACACAATACAATCTAGTTTATTACCCTAACCTTAACCATCACAACTAACCTTAACCCTAAAACCAAGTCTTAACCCTCACACCCTCTAAAGTGGTCAGAAATGTCTCATTTACTCATTTACTGTTTGTCCTCACTCTGATGATCTAACCGGTCACACTGGTCCTCACAAAGATAGATGTAAAAGTACAAACACACACAATCCTCATAGACAGACACACACACAGGTGAGAATCATACATGTTCATGTGCTCTTGTATTGTCTTACTCTTCAAAATTAGATGTGAGAAATCAAGTGTGTGTTGAACTAGCTTCAATCTGTGTGATGTTCAGGGTCCAGTGGGGCTGATGGGAACCACAGGAGTGATCGGGCAACCTGGAGAAAAGGTGAGAAGAGTCTGTCAGTCACTCGATGAGTTTCAGACTGTATGCTGTGTTTTCATGCACTGACCAGATGAAGGACAACAGACATTTTCTGTGGTTATCAGATACAGTCTGAGAGATTGAAACCTGATTTTAGATTGAAATGAGTATGTAAAATAATCGTGTGTTTAGGGAGAACGAGGACCTCCTGGTGCGCTGGGCCCTGCGGGAGAGAAAGGCTCAATGGTAAAGAATAATTTAAAAACATTTAAAAACAAACCATTTGAATCAGTACATCTGTCAAATGTGAACACGCAGTCACATTTATATACACATCTCATCTCATCATGAGTTACTGGTAAATATCTGTGATCTCTCCCTCTGTAAGGGGTATCCAGGTCTTCCTGGGGGTCCCGGGGATTTTGGCCCACAAGGCCCACCAGTAAGTTTACCCATAATCCTCTGCTCTCCTCTGAGTCATTAATGCAGTAATTCTACAAATTTAGGTATTTGAGTTTATTTACAAGACGCTCTGTGAAATATTCATAGAACCGTGGTAATACCATACTAGTGCTATGTAAATGTATAAATGTAATAATGGTAATTATTTAGAACTGTGTAATTATATGAAAGTACCGTGATTTTACTTTGTAATTTTGTGCAATTACATTTAACTTTGTTTCTTGCTGTCTGTTTTTCTCGAGGGTCCTCAAGGGCAGAGGGGAGCGTCAGGTTCTCCTGGGCCAAAAGGACGAAGGGTGAGACAGAAAGAGAAATAAATTAATGTTTGTGTTTCTCTGTTGTGTTGATGATGTCGACGTGGCTACAGCAAGAGTCAGACAGTTGGACAGCTGTTGAAACCTTTGAGTGACAGTATGTTTGGATTATTATTTTACTCATTTATGGACAATATTTTCTTAATTGCAGAAATAAATGCACAAACTCCTCAGGTTTATAGGGTATGATGTGAGGTTAAGATCGCTGAGTCATGTTCAGCCACGTTATTGAGATGATCTGCAGGGACCTCTGCTGGTCAAACCGAATGTGACATCCATGAAATAATACTACAGTGTGTTCACATCTTGGACATTCACAAGCTGATTCAGTTGAAAATATCACCTGACTTTAAACAAATCTGTAGATTTCTGTATTCACTTCTAAATCTGTGAGTCTTATTACACAACATGAACTTCTTTCAAGTTTGTTAGAGTGTTGCATTGTTAGTAAATGCTAATGTCAAGCTCTGTATATACAAAATGCACAGATATGCTGCCTATGTAGATCATTCCAAACCGGTCACTTATTAGTGTCCGCTGTAGTGGGTATGTTGCCGATGTGGACATCAGTGTACATCAAATAATGTAATTTGTAATTTGGAACAGAGTGTTTCTGTGGTGTTGTTTAACCTGACTGGTGTTTGTCTCTGAGCTCAACGATCAACTAGCTGGACTGTTTCCAAGACATAACTCTTTCTGTGTGTGTGTGTGTGTAATGTCATGTCTGTGTTGTTTTCAGATTATACTATAACTTGAAATGAAGAATGAAGGCTCTGATTGTGTTTCTGTATTTTAGGGCCTGAGAGGAGCTGATGGGCCTCCAGGGGAACCAGGCCACGAGGGTGCAAAGGTACCAGCACCCCGACTGACACCCGCTATAGCACGACATACACCCGCTATAGCACAACATACACCCGCTATAGCACGACTGACACCCGCTATAGCACGACACACACCCTCTGTAACACGTGTTGATGAATTTGTTTCAGTCTATTTTGTATGTTACAGGGTGAAAAGGGAACTCCAGGTGATACAGGAACTTCAGGCTTTATTGTAAGCACCTCTGAAGTGTGTGTGTGTGTGTGCACGTGTGCGCGTGAATTAACCGTCTCAGACGAGATCCTTATTCTGGTCTGATTTGATTGATGTTCTCTGTGCTGAGCTCTTTTTTCTGCTTCAGCGCTTTACTGTGTGTGTGTGTGTTTCTAGGGTAAAGCTGGAGGTCCAGGGAAGAGAGGACCACTGGGACCCCCTGTAAGTGTCACTCCGTTGTTGTCGATGTGTGTGAAGAGCAAGTTTGTGTGCAGTGTGTGTGACGTGTTGAGGAGTTTGAAGCCCACAGCGCCCTGTAGTGCTGCATATGAAATTACACGGCTGGAGAGAGACAGAACCTCACCCTGGAGCTCCATGATTTTTTTGTTTTTCTCTGTGTGTGTGGTCCTGGTGTTCACTACATTATGGGGACCAAATGCCCGCACAAGTGTAGTAATACCAGTAAATGTTGACCTTGTGGGTCCCCATGAGGAAACTAGCTTAGAAATCATACAGAATGATAATTTTTCAAAATCTAAAATAGCAGAAAGTTTTCTGTGATGGGTAGGTTTAGGGGTAGAGTTAGTGTAGGGAGAGAGAATATACAGTTTGTGCAGTATAAAAAGCATTACATCTATGGAATGTCCTCATCAAAGCACAACGTGTGTGTGCGCATGTTTGTGTGTTTGCAGGGCAAAGCAGGTCCTCCTGGCAGTCTGGGTGACAGAGGTCCTGCAGGTGAACCTGTGAGTATTCACAGGCTTGTGTCCCCCGATCATGTGTCCCCCCCATCATGTGTCCCCCCATCATGTGTCCCCCCATCATGTGTCCCCCCATCATGTGTCCCCCACATCATGTGTCCCCTGATCATGTGTCCCCCCATCATGTGTCCCCCACTTCATGTGTCCCCCCATCATGTGTCCCCCCATCATGTGTCCCCCATCATGTGTCCCCTGATCATGTGTCCCCCCATCATGTGTCCCCCCATCATGTGTCCCCCCATCATGTGTCCCCCCATCATGTGTCCCCTGATCATGTGTCCCCATCATGTGTCCCCCATCATGTGTCCCCCATCATGTGTCCCCCCATCATGTGTCCCCCATCATGTGTCCCCCATCATGTGTCCCCCCATCATGTGTCCCCCCCATCATGTGTCCCCCCATCATGTGTCCCCCCCATCATGTGTCCCCTCATCATGTGTCCCCCATCATGTGTCCCCCATCATGTGTCCCCCCATCATGTGTCCTCCCCCATCATGTGTCCCCCATCATGTGTCCCCCATCATGTGTCCCCCCATCATGTGTCCCCCATCATGTTCCCCCATCATGTGTCCCCTCATCATGTGTCCCCCCATCATGTGTCCCCCATCATGTGTCCCCCCATCATGTGTCCCCCATCATGTGTCCCCCATCATGTGTCCCCCCATCATGTGTCCCCCATCATGTGTCCCCCATCATGTGTCCCCCATCATGTGTCCCCCATCATGTGTCCCCCATCATGTGTCCCCCATCATGTGTCCCCCCATCATGTGTCCCCTGATCATGTGTCCCCCCATCATGTGTCCCCCCATCATGTGTCCCCCATCATGTGTCCCCCCATCATGTGTCCCCCATCATGTGTCCCCCCATCATGTGTCCCCCATCATGTGTCCCCCATCATGTGTCCCCCCATCATGTGTCCCCCATCATGTGTCCCCCATCATGTGTCCCCCATCATGTGTCCCCTGATCATGTGTCCCCCATCATGTGTCCCTCCATCATGTGTCCCCCCATCATGTGTCTCCCATCATGTGTCCCCCATCATGTGTCCCCCCCATCATGTGTCCCCCCATCATGTGTCCCCCCATCATGTGTCCCCCATCATGTGTCCCCCATCATGTGTCCCCCCATCATGTGTCCCCCATCATGTGTCCCCCCATCATGTGTCCCCCCATCATGTGTCCCCCCATCATGTGTCCCCCATCATGTGTCCCCCATCATGTGTCCCCCCATCATGTGTCCCCCCATCATGTGTCCCCCATCATGTGTCCCCCATCATGTGTCCCCTATCATGTGTCCCCCCATCATGTGTCCCCCCATCATGTGTCCCCTATCATGTGTCCCCCATCATGTGTCCCCCATCATGTTCCCCCATCATGTGTCCCCCATCATGTGTCCCCCCATCATGTGTCCCCCCATCATGTGTCCCCCATCATGTGTCCCCCCATCATGTGTCCCCCCATCATGTGTCCCCATCATGTGTCCCCCCATCATGTGTCCCCCCATCATGTGTCCCCCATCATGTGTCCCCCATCATGTGTCCCCCCATCATGTGTCCCCCCATCATGTGTCCCCCCATCATGTGTCCCCCATCATGTGTCCCCCCCATCATGTGTCCCCCATCATGTGTCCCCCCATCATGTGTCCCCCATCATGTGTCCCCCATCATGTGTCCCCCCATCATGTGTCCCCCATCATGTGTCCCCATTCATGTGTCCCCCCATCATGTGTCCCCCCATCATGTGTCCCCCCATCATGTGTCCCCCCATCATGTGTCCCCCATCATGTGTCCCCCCATCATGTGTCCCCCCATCATGTGTCCCCCCATCATGTGTCCCCCCATCATGTGTCCCCCCATCATGTGTCCCCTATCATGTGTCCCCCATCATGTGTCCCCCATCATGTGTCCCCCATCATGTGTCCCCCTATCATGTGTCCCCCATCATGTGTCCCCCCATCATGTGTCCCCCATCATGTGTCCCCCATCATGTGTCCCCCATCATGTGTCCCCCATCATGTGTCCCCCCATCATGTGTCCCCCATCATGTGTCCCCCGATCATGTGTCCCCCATCATGTGTCCCCCCTCATTGTCCCCCATCATGTGTCCCCCATCATGTGTCCCCATCATGTGTCCCCCATCATGTGTCCCCCATCATGTGTCCCCCCATCATGTGTCCCCCCATCATGTGTCCCCCATCATGTGTCCCCCATCATGTGTCCCCCCATCATGTGTCCCCCCATCATGTGTCCCCCATCATGTGTCCCCCCATCATGTGTCCCCTTTCCCCATCATGTGTCCCCCATCATGTGTCCCCCCCCCCATCATGGTCCCCCATCATTTCCCCTGATCATGTGTCCCCTGATCATGTGTCCCCCATCATGTGTCCCCCATCATGTGTCCCCCCATCATGTGTCCCCCATCATGTGTCCCCTGATCATGTGTCCCCTGATCATGTGTCCCCCCATCATGTGTCCCCCATCATGTTCCCCCATCATGTGTCCCCCATCATGTGTCCCCCATCATGTGTCCCCTGATCATGTGTCCCCTGATCATGTGTCCCCCCCATCATGTGTCCCCCCATCATGTGTCCCCTGATCATGTGTCCCCTGATCATGTGTCCCCCCATCATGTGTCCCCCCCATCATGTGTCCCCCATCATGTGTCCCCCATCATGTGTCCCCTGATCGTGTGTCCCCTGATCATGTGTCCCCCATCATGTCCCCCCATCATGTGTCCCCTGATCATGTGTCCCCCCATCATGTGTCCCCCCCATCATGTGTCCCCCCATCATGTGTCCCCCCATCATGTGTCCCCCCATCATGTGTCCCCTGATCGTGTGTCCCCCATCATGTGTCCCCCATCATGTGTCCCCACTTCATGTGTCCCCCATCATGTGTCCCCCATCATGTGTCCCCCATCATTTGTCCATCATGTGTCCCCCCATCATGTGTCCCCCCATCATGTGTCCCCCCATCATGTGTCCCCTGATCATGTGTCCCCTGATCATGTGTCCCCCATCATGTGTCCCCCATCATGTGTCCCCCATCATGTGTCCCTGATCATGTGTCCCCCCATCATGTGTCCTCTGCTCATTTTTCCTGACAGATGTGATGTGGACCTCTTTTGTCCCATTACAGTTTGTGTTACAGAGAATTTTACAGTTATTTTAGAGCCATTATTTCCCAAAGAATAAATTACATTTGTTTATTTGCATACATGTGTGTTCATGTGCGTGTGTTTGCACCATCACTTCACTGAGTTGTACAGCATCACTGTGATCCAGATACAAATCTGTTCTCACAGCTGCTTGATTGTCTGAGGAGCATCAGAATGTATTCAGTCAGTTTCAACTATTGACAGGCTGGTGTAACAGTCTTGGGACAGTTTAATGTGTCTTACTCATGAAATACAAGCAGCGTTTATCCTTACGTAAATTGTTGTGCTGAGCTCAGTGAGACAGTTTGCGTAAGAGATTTTTTCCCCTGCGACTCCAAATGACGTTAGCTGTGAATCAACATACAAAACTTCTTAATTTTACTGAATATATTGTAATTATGATCATGTAAGCATAGCTTTAATGTGCACACTATTTTTGGCTAAATGCATATATGATATTAGCTAACTGCATAATCTTTGATCTTAAGATTCCACCGCACTGGTAACTGACTCTTCTGGTGTTGTGGCAGAAACATGCATTTTCTGAAAAACTTCTTTAAAAAGATATGAGATATTGTAAAAAGCGCCATACAAATAAAGATTAATTCAATTGAATAAAATCTAAACATGCACTTATACTGTTCACACATGCAAAACAATCTCCAAAAAAAATTCTGGGTCTTCATTTGAATACTTTTGATTGTTTAGGGTTCCAGAGGCCCTCCAGGGGACGCAGGACCAGATGGAGAGCAAGGTCATGAGGTACTTTAGAATAGTGTATCATTGAGTTTTTTTGCATACAATTAAATACATATAAATAAATACAATTAAATAAAATACAGATGAAATGGTAGCTTAACACAATACAGTTGATTGTAGAATATTTCTGTTTTTCACTGTTGTAATGAGTTATGTTACAGGTCATTTGTTTGGCTTTATTTCTCTGTTTTCTGGCCCTACATTCTTCTCATCTTTTGTGCATGCACAGGGATCTCCAGGACCTGAAGGGGAGCAGGGACCCGTGGGTGAACCTGGAGTCAAGGTGAGACAGAACTCAAACTCTTATTCTCGGTTCTCCATTGTGAGGCCATGTCTGACTGTGTCTCTCTCTGTCGGTCTACAGGGTGAAACTGGGCCTGTTGGAGAAGAAGGTGAACAGGGTCAGCTGGGTGTCAAAGTGAGTCATTATTACCCATAATGCATCATAGTTGACTCTATCACCTGAGCGAGTGTCTGAAGAAACTGCAGCACAGAATCTCTCTCTCTCTCTGTCTCTCTCTCTCTCTCTCTTCAGTAAAAGAAAGCTGCTCATGTTCTCTTGTTACTTTGATTAACACAATAATCTCTGTCTGGTATCCTGTAATATATGACATGGATATCAATATGCACTTTAAGTGAGCACGAAAACCTGTCGTGAATGTGAGAAGAAAAAAAAATCAAAGAAAAAAATTGCATTTACAGTTAAAAATGTAGGTTCTCCTATAGCTCAGTGGTAGAGCATTGTGTTAGTAGTGCAAGAGTTCGTGGGTTTGAATCCCAGGGAATGCATGTACTAAGAAAATGTATAACTTCAATGCTCTAAGTCGCTTTGGATAAAAATGTCTGTCAGATGTATAAATTAAAATGTAAAATGAAGCTTGTTTGAGGAGTGTTTGTTTCACATTGTCGGTCTCTGTCTTAAACCTATAAAGCAGCAAATGAGATATTGTTTACATAATGATAAAATAAAATATGTAAAATATGTGTAGTTGTCAAAACTAATATCACAATGCAAAAGTCTTATAACTAAAAATAAAGATTTAAATTTCTTGATGTTAAATGGTGATATGTTATAAGAAGTGTCACCCACCTTGATCTGAAAGACATTAGTGTTTGTATTTTATAGAAAATACATTAAAGCCAAATACTGTAATGAGATACTGTAATGATTTGTTTATTTATTTATTATTTATTTAATAATTTTATTTTGTTAGTTACAAAATGACTGTACTGGCTGTTGATGAATCCCATAATGCTTTGTGCCACAGTCATGTTTGAAACCCTGATACTAGATGTTTGTTTCAGGGTCCTCCTGGACCCTCTGGAGAGGATGGACATCAGGGGAAAGACGGACCAAAGGTGAGATGGCAGATTTTGAGAAGAGAGATTAAAGTTTTTGTTCTCATCCTCTTAAAGTTTGGAAGTGACACATAGTATGATGTGAAAGTTTTATTACCTCATAAACCATATGAAATGAATTTTTTGCAAGTATGATCACTGCATTGTAAACAGTACACACAATGAAATCACAAACTGTAAATTATATTGTGACACATGATGTGCTATATAGAAGTATTTTCTAAAAACTACTACCATAATATTACCACATTTTAGATAAGACAGTACAATCAAAATCATTGTCTTTGTGTTCGTTCTTCTCAGGGCGAACCAGGTGACCGTGGACCAATGGGAGAAGGTGGAGAAAGAGGCGAGATCGGGAACTCTGGACCCCCAAGACCTCCTGGACATCCTGGGAAAAAAGGTTTTCCAGTAAGTACCAAAAGAACCAGACTAGTACCCGTAGTGTGATGTGTTCATAAACTCTGAACTGCACTTTTGTGATGCAGGTCTTCTTGAGCTTGTCTGATGTAGAATGTGTGAACTTAACACAGATGTTTCTTCACCAGGGACCTGAAGGGAAACAGGGTCTGCCTGGCAGTCGTGGTCGTCCAGGAAAGAAGGTAAACCAGCATGTCTGAACAACATGAAACACATTTTAACCAGATTCAGTTGCATTAAATACTTTACAGACCAGAAAAAAAGTTCATCTGATTTGATTATTTTCTCTCTTTATTTTGAATTTGATAAATGGCAACTGAAACAAAAATATTCATAACAAATGAACACATATGGCATCAGTGCAAAAACAACTTCAAACTATGTTTGTGAGTTAAATACAAAAAAGATTAAATAAGAAAAGATACAACACACCAAATTCTGATGACAGAAGGACCCATAATTAAAATCCATCATACAGTAACCAACATACAGTACGCATATTAGTTACTGTAATTCGGTTTCTATGACCACAAAAATCCACTTTAACAAATTCTAGCAGGGTTCGTCATGACACTGTAATTAAATGTATTCTTCCTGAGGTATATCCTGAGGTAAGTGTACCTTCCTGATGGATTCTGTGGTCAGCTGTGTCTGTCATGATGGTCTTCCTCTGTTGCAGGGTGAGAAAGGGCCACCAGGTCAGCTGGGAGAAATGGGCTCATCTGGTGAAATGGGTCAGACAGGAGAACAAGGCCTCAAAGGTGCCCGTGGAACCAGAGGACCTGTGGTTAGTGATCTTCCTCAATTAATACACCCCCCTCATTCCTGCTCCAGCTCTTCTGATGTTCACAAGAAGATTTGGTTCTGTAAAGTCCCAAACGTCCCAGTGGAAGTCATTTATAAAATCACAGGATGTTCAGGTTATTTTTAGCAGGTTATTTGTTGAAGTAGGAACGTCACCACACACCAGCTCATGTTCGTCTGTTTGTTTTATTCATTTTCAGGGTCGACCTGGAGTGACGGGACCTCAGGGAGAACCAGGACTGGAGGGTTATACAGTGAGTGACAATATCTGTCATTTTCAGAAGATGCATACAAATTTGCACACACACACACACACACACACAATGTACCTGAAATCCTTTCAGTAAGCCAAACTTAATACTTTATAAATGTGTCTTTGTATCTAACAAATTATCAGAGCAAGAATTATATATTTTTGTGCTCTTTGTTTTACATTTGGCCAGTATGATGCCCTTGACTAAACTGATAAATGCTGCTTTCAAAGTTTATACTTATTTGAATGATCTTCTTCATGTGAGGTCATTTGTGAAGATCATTCTTCTCTAGGAACTCTAGGAAGTCATGAATGGTTTGCATCTACTTAAATACTCTGAAACGCAGAGAAATTTTAACAATGAAGTATATCAGTGATACTAACTGGATGGAAATAGTTGTTTGTATCATTTATCTTTTCCGTTTTTTATTGTAGGGTCATGCTGGCAAGCCAGGTCCTCTGGGTCCCCCGGGACCAAAGGGAGAAAAGGTTATATTCTGATATTCTGCGCATACTCTGATGTTGTGAATGATACGCTACATCTGTCACATCCTGAATGATGTTCTTCATGTAAACGCCATGTTTGACATACATTTCTACATGTGAAGCCTGAAAAACTTCTCGAAATATTTACCACATTGGATCATACATATTAAGTATAGCAGTATGTAAAGCATTTTCAGCATCTGAGTTTGAACATTTTTTTTTCAGGGTTACCCAGGTGAAGACAGTAAAATCGTGGGAGATCCTGGGCCCTTAGGTGAACCAGTAGGTCTTAATTTCCATCAATTTCCTGCTGCCATCCAACCTCTGAACTAAAATCACTAAATACAGAGGCAAAGATATACTGATATACAAAGATATACAAAGATAAACTTTTCTAGAGAAACAAGACAGCGTATCTGTGTGTGTGTTTATCTGTGTGTATAGGGACCTCCAGGAGAGAAAGGTGAACGTGGGGAACCAGGAGTTGTTGGATATCAGGTTAGCAGTGCCCTAACGATCACCCAGAACACACTAGCAATGCCTTAGCAACGACTCGGCAACCATTAAGAAATAGCCTTTATAAACAAAAAAACTTCATAAACAAAATTAATAATTATAAACATGTTAAAAGTAATTCTAAACACTGTGGAAGCCAAATAACCTCTCTCATCTGTACTTCAGGTGTTTTCTTTCCAGTCTGTGTGGACAGAATGAAAGTTAATCTAGATTAAAACTGCTGCTAGTCTGTTCTGTGAAGAAAAGTTGATACGTTCCTCTTCAGGAAATTCCAGTCGGTGCTCCAATTCATATTTGTTATGTCAACACAGCAGTGATATCTGTGTGTGTGCATTTGTGGGTTTACTTAACCATATTTTGGGGACAAATTTGTACCCTATAAATCAGCAAGACCTGACAAATCTGAGCAAAACTGCCTTTTGGGGACATCCTCATTTGTAAAAACACTATGAAAATATAGTAAATAAAGTTTTTTTGTAATTGTAAAAATGCTGAAATTTTCTGTTAGTGTGGGTTAATATTAGGTTTTATTTTTATAACTCGCTGTGTATAAAAACTGTAAAAGTGTATGTCCCCATTTAGATAGATAAGTAAACGTGTGTGTGTTTTAGGGTCATGCAGGGCTCACTGGGGCTCGGGGAGCCGTCGGTCAGCAGGGATCTCCGGTAAGTCTGATCCTGTGTCCAATCCTGCAGCTCATTTCCAAAACAGAGTGAGCTGTCATGCACTCGACTAGCTACTACCTAGCTGAGATTCAGCTTCATAAGTAATGGATTTAAGACACTCAGAGTTGTTCTGGCACATTGACTCATCAAATTAATGATTGAATGAAGTCAATTTTTACTTTCTTCTCCCATCATGGATTTTTTTTTGTTGGTGCAAAGCCTGTGTCTGGAGTGCACCAATGATCACTTATAAGGCTGTCTAGGTAGGCAACTCACTGCTTTGGACCAGAGTGTTTGTTTGAGTTCTTTATGAATCCCTGTTGTACCTTGTGCAGATCCCAGTTGTGGATGATTTGAGGAATTTTCCCATTTGTAATAATGAGATGATGTAGCTGTTTTTCAAGACACTTGCAAGGAAAATTCCATAGACAGTATGTGACACAGTTCTGCAGCTTTGGAAAAAAACTATTTATACTGTAAGGACTGATGTTTTTATTAGTAAATAGTTAGTTTGTCTGATTTGTCCGGACAGTGACTCTGGACCCTGGCCACACATCTGGAGAGCAGCACAAAAACCATTAGAGACTGAATAATGTGTCTGTTGAATGAATAAATGTGAATGAAATTAAAATATAAGACATGAACGGCTGACAGCTAACGGTGTGTGTGCTCTGCTCACACTATGAAATACATTTTTATAATTTTTTTCGCAGGGGTCTTCTGGGTTACCTGGTCAAGAAGGACTCAAGGGAGAGAAAGGAAATCAGGTGTGTGTGTTTGTATGGGTTTTAATGTCTGTAGGGACCTTCTGAACCTTGTGAACCCCACAAGGAAAAGCAGTATCGTAACATAATGGCTGTGTGTGGAATATATCACCACTATACTATTCATACTCTGTCTGCAGTGTGTAAACTGTGAACAGTATCTTTATTGATGTTCATATATTTGTATGTATATTAGTATTTTCGTGCATAGAATAACCAGATGACCTACTATACTGTCAAAAAGTATACTGCAGAGCACACTGTCTAGAATACTGTATCCCACAATGCAATGTGCTCTACTCAAGCTTTTTCCATTATATTGAATGAACCAGGTAATAATGTTAACCATGATGTTTAGCATGTTTTTATTCATGTATTATTTGGTCCCAGTGCCAACAAAGAATAATGAATTGAGTATGTAGTATGCAGTAAGCAGCACGGTAGTGTTCCTTTCCAAACATAGTCAATAACTTCAGTCTAAAGACTAAAAATTCATGTCAGTTCACAGCAATTAGAAATAAAAGCATCTAAAAAGTCCATTCCAGGTCAACATTATATAAAACAAATGTGTGTGTGTTTCGGTTGTATAATGGAAAAGCTGCCTGTCTTCCTTTCTGCTTTAAAAGGTTACTTTGAAATTCATAGAACCATTATGAGGACTGGAACTGGTCTCATGTGGAAAAAAAGTTTACATTATATAATGTTTAAGATCATTTCAGTGCTGGGTGTGTGTTTTAGGGGCTTACTGGGAAGAAAGGATCCCGGGGTCCTGCTGGAGCACCAGGTCTGGAGGCAAGTATTTAAAAAATGTATTCTGCAAAGTTTAAAATCCCTCACCCTATCCCTAACTCTCTCGTCGAGTCCTCACATCATCAGTCTCGGCCCTTCTGAAAGTCATTGTGGTCCTGTGACCACCTCTGAATGTCTTTCAGGGTCAAGTGGGTTTGCCTGGACCCAGAGGGATGGAGGGCTACCCTGGATCTGAAGGGATTCCTGGGTTTCCCGGGTTACCGGGCATTCCTGGATTGAAAGGGCGTACAGTGAGTGTGAAATGACCGAAACAAGCACACACAAATTCAGTGTCCAACAGACTGTGTCTGCTAATAACCAACAATGTAGACAGTAATAAAAATAAATTCAGTGCTGTCATTAAAAATATTATATGATAAAATGTGTAAATCTGTCTCTGAATTCTGATTTCTGATTCTGGTTTTGCTCTGATTGATGTGTTTTCAGGGTCAACGTGGTGATGCTGGTTCAGAGGGGAGGGCGGGACTTCCTGGCCCACGGGGAGAGATTGGACATCCTGGTGTTGTGGGAGAGAGAGGGCCTGCGGGGTTAAAGGTCAAAAACACCATCTAATTTTCTTGTCTAGTGGTTTCATATTGTTTTTAAAACTGGGCAGTATACAGTATATACTTTGTAGTAAGCAGTACACTAGTATTTTATTGTGAACATATTTCCATTGCTAAACCCTTGACTAGCTTGATTCTGACCCTCTGTGTCTTCCACAGGGTGAGATGGGTTTACCCGGTGACAGAGGGTCAGCAGGTGTGAAAGGCATGGAGGGGGCAACGGGAGACCAGGGCATGAAAGGAGAGCAGGGCACCAGAGGAGAACCAGTGAGTGTCATAAAATGACCAAGAATTATTAAACATGTATCATTATAATATCCTGGTATTCACTGAAAGACGTGAATACTGTAGTACATGGAAATTATGATTTCTGTGGAAAGTACAGAATATTATCATCTTTTCCACATTTTAAATCCATCTGTCTGTTCCTGTAGCTTAACTGGAAGAGGAATGCGTTAGCAACACAAAGGTCATGGGTTCAATTCACAGGGAACACACAAACTAATTAAATGTAAAACTTAAATGTGCTATAAGTTGCTTTGAATTCAAGCATCTGCCAAACAAATGTAAATATATTTGTAAATACAAATATGTAAATATATCTGGTTACAGGTTGTTACAGGTTTCCTTACAAAACACGACACACTGAAACAGTTTGTGGATGAGTTTTCGGCTGGTGGAAAACCTCCACTGATGAGATTATCCCAAATCTAGAAGATCGTTCCAGAAATCACATCTAGTGTCTTATACTGTGATTCACTGTCACTGGCATTTTTTGTAGCCTGAAAAGTCCAAATTTACATTTTTACATTTAAATATATTTTATCAAAATTTTTTGAAATTCTGATAATATCTGATTGTATAAAATTCATTTTAGTCTTAAAGCGCAGATTAGATGTGAAGTTGTATTTTTTGGTAGATCCTGATAATCAGATCTGAGAAGCACATTGAAACTGAGTTTGAGTAAAGTTTATATGTGAGCAGCTGAGCCAGTGAAAAAGGCTGATCACACCTCTGATGTGGAGGGTGTCGCTGAGTCTTCTTCAGTGAGAGAGACGTGGGCTCCGGCCAGGAGAGGTTATGTGAAGGCCTGTGAAGTCTCCAAGCAGCAGAGATAAAATGGGAATGTAACCAGACTGTTGAGTACATAAGGGAAAAAGAACATGTCCCATTTTCTTACATAACTCAGAAAAATATTTTTTAAACAGCCCAAAACTGAGCTGAATTCCAGGCGTACGAAGCAGGCTCATGTGTAAATAATCTGGATGTTTATGTGTGTGATAGCGCTCAGTTACACTGGCGAGATTGTGGATGTTGACACAGAACTCCCTCCTGAGAGCCGAATTAACTAATGAAACTGGTTTAAAGTGTGTGTGTGTGTGTGTCTGCAGAGATGGTTTAACCATGTCTAAATTATTGTATTATAACTGTTTTCTTTCTGCACTGGAAGCTCCTGTCACTGAGATAAATTCCTTGTGTGTGTAAACATACTTGGCAATAAAGCTCTTTTTCTATTCTATTCTATTTATATGTCAGAAAAATCACAATTCCTCCTTGTGTTTCTGTGCAGCAATAAATGGTCTGCAGAGTGTCTAAGAAAACTAGAAAACAGAAATAGGAAGTTGTCCTCAGGCTGTTACAGTCTCGATCTTCAGCCACTGTTCTGAGGTTTCTGAGCGAACTTTTTATCTTCTGCAGGGTGACGTAGGAGATGCTGGAATGCTGGGACTTCAAGGTTTTCCAGGACCAAAGGTTAGAACTCAAAACCTGGATGAGGAGTATTACAATTTCAGTTGAACATCACAGCTTCAGAGTTCTGCAGCTCGAAGCCTCATATGTTTAACTTGTATGACAGAAACTGTAAAACACAAAGTGGAGAACATTCATGATGTTGCCCATCAAGGAGAGTTAATATCCCTGATCCTCAAATATATCTGCTAATTTTAATTATTTGTTCACAAACACACACACTGGCCTTTTCAGTCGACATCTACAAAATGATTTACCCATCTTTAATATTGTCATGTTTTCTGTGTTTGGAGGATTCAGATTTGATCTTTTTGCTGTTTCAGGGTCCAGATGGAGACACAGGCCCGGTCGGCATCCCTGGACCCAAAGGCCCAGCAGGTGTTCTGGTCAGTCCTCATCTCCTCCAAGAGTTTTCTTGTCACTTATTTTGGTGTATGGCCTATGAACACATCGATTGGTCTCATGTTTTAGGGTTTCTCCGGTCCTGTAGGTCCGACAGGAATGATCGGTCCATTAGGAAAGCCGGTGAGTGACAGCTTTAAGAAATCAACCATTTGTTTTAAAACTGTTTGTTTCTGGGGGTCTTTATATAATGTTTCTCAATTTAAAATGATGCCAGAAAAGTTTCTGAAAATGAAATAATTGCCATGTTTGATTCTCATCAGGGTCCCAGAGGACTGAAGGGAAGCAGAGGAGAGATGGTAAGATGTGCAGAAAGCAATCCCGTGTTTCACTCTTGAGTCTGATGCCAGATCAGAGTTTTAAATCAGAAACCACTTGAAGAGCAACAACTGAAGATCCACCATTAGCACACAGATGTTCTACTGCTGAGGACAATTTTCCCAAAATAGCTGCATGGATTATGTAACACTGAGTGACTGTATGAATTACTCAACACTGTTCAGAGACCAGACAGCCAGTGAAGATAAACATTCACACCCACTATTACATATACAGACCTGTGAGGAGAGAGAGCCCTTCACACACACAGAAAACAGCCTGCAGTTCCCAATCTGAGTAAACACAGCTCCACTCATCTCAGAGCTAATAAATGTTTGTTTTAATGATCTGAAATGATGAACTGTCTCATTATTTCCTCACCCTCTTGTTGTTTCACCCCTACACTTTCTATAGGGATCAGTAGTTTATCATGGTGTAAAACCATACAGATTACACATTTCATTTATTGACCCGATTAGCTTACACTCTCATTGTTGCCCAACCACAGAAGTGTGTTTCAGTCTTTTTCAAAGAGGGTCTTTTGGTTTAGTGTGTACAGCTAGTAATCAAAAGGTTGTAAATTTCAACATTAACCCATTAAAGCAGTTTCCCTCTAGTGTTTTTCTTTATGATAAAAAAATGCAGATTTCAGCTACATGAGTAATGTAACCGGTCAATCATGTTTGTTTTATTAGGGGCCTCAGGGACCGCAGGGCAGTCCGGGGCCACAGGTATGTTTTTGTGGAGAATGTTTCTCTCATTGCTATGTTTATGCTCTGATATTGTTAGTATCATCCGTACATCAGCCTGGCAGACAATTACATATGACATAACAGATGATGAGTGCTGTTTAAGATATAGTTGTCTCTGTGTTGTTGTTTTTTTTGACAGGGACCTCCAGGTTCACCTGGTCTTTCGGTAAGACACAAACCTTGTCACCTCAAGTGCTCTCTAAAACATCAGTTAAACACAATAATCTCAAAGTTCATGAGAGAAACAGTCACACAGACAGCACTCCTTCTGAACAGTAAGAGTTTTATCTTCTACTCCCACAGAGACGAGTGAACACTGCTGCTCTGATGGACTCCAGTGATGTCCTTCAGCTGGAGGTAACAGAGACATTCACCCATCAAACTGCTGTAAACACAAAAACAAATGACAAACACACAATGTAAACAATATACTGTATTCTGTGAGAAGCTCAAATCTGCTGTTTTAATTTTCATTTTTTATGAGCCATTGGTTTTGGGATCTTAAGTAAATTAAAAGTGCTGGTGTGTGTGTGTGTCTTTCAGTGTTGTGTGTTTCTAGTGGTGGCTGTTGGAGGATATTTAAATTGTCTCCACCTTCAGTCATATCCATCACTCCTGCGTGCTAACCTGCTAATGTTCCTTGTTCTCCTCAGAGTTTCCAGAACACAGACGCATCCCTGTTGGAGCAGAACTCTGAGATCTTCAGAACCCTGCAGTTTCTGAACGACGTCATCACCAGCATGAAAACACCACTGGGCACACGAGAAAACCCGGCCCGCTTCTGTAAAGACCTGCTGGACTGCCAGCACAAGATGAGTGATGGTGAGCTCATCCATCAGCTGTCCTTCAAATATCCAATCATTCATTCACTCATCTGTTCATTCGTTTGTTCTGCTGTGGCGTGTCTGGGTTGGTTAGGAACGTTCTGGATTGATCCAAACCTGGGCTGCACATCTGATGCTATCCAGGTCTTCTGTAATTTCACTGCAGGTGGGCAGACGTGTCTGCACCCTGTTTCCACAGAGAAGGTACTGCAGTAAACACACACACACACCTGACACAGGCTCATAACCACAACTGTTCTCTTATACACCACATACTGTAGACATCTCATACCGATGTGTGGATGAACTGATATACACAGAGCTGCAGATAAATCTGAACACCTACATGAACAAATGGATTCATATCAGTATCAGAGGCTGTGTTCTAAAACCTCACCCTGCACTCGCTGTCCACATGTGCCACCTTCTAAATCCTGTTGGAAATGGCACCTGTTGAGGAGTTGATCTGGACAGTCTGCGTAACAGCAACTCTGAGACACTACATCATGAGTTTATATTAAAGGATGTAACATGATGTCGTCATCTGTTGTCTGTTCTCTTCCTTCAGCTAAATGTACATTCACACATGCATTCTGAAAGTGAACAACTGTGTGAAATTCAAACATGAGTGTCACATAAAAGCTCAGCTATATCTTTTCTCCTAACAGACACACAAATACACAAACAAACATACAGTGTGTACTCCTCCAGATGTGCCACATTTCTGTTAAAGGAAACTACATTTTTCTAAACTAAACAATTATTGTCCCCTCAGACCCCATCTATAGTTACACACAAAATGAAGCAGATTTCCTTTTGTCAACATTGACAATCATGTCATTTTGGAGCACTTCAGTCCCAATTAAACAAAATCAAACTCATTCTTTAACTTAAACAGTAAACAAACACAGACTTTTCATATGTTCATTAAATTGTTCTTCTTCACCAGTTTTTTTGTATTTTTTTGTATTTTTAGTGTTCAGTGCATTTGTGAGACATGCGTAATGTGGTTTGCATTTCATCCATGTGTTTTCAGACCACGTTTGATGTTGGAAAAGTTCAGATGAAGTTCTTACGCTTGTTAAGCCTCACAGCCACCCAGACCATCTCCATTAACTGCTACAACAACCCTTTGACTGTTGCCATGGAGACCCGTCCTGCCCTGAGCTTCCAGGGTTGGAACGGTCAGGTGTTTGAGGAACGCTCACCTCTGAGACCTTATGTGATTCTGGATAACTGTGAGGTGAGACATGAGTGATGTCAATCTGAATGAAAGATTAAATACATATTTGTATATGTGAATCTGTTTTGGAGTGGCCTAGTTACCAGGTTTATTTTGTGTTGCTGTGTGGTTGCTATGCAGTGTTTTGCTATGCAGTTGCTGTTTGTCTAAAACATTGTCGACATGTTGCTATGCATTTGTCCATGGTGAATGGTTGTCAGGGCTTTGAGTTGTGGTTGCTATGGTGTTGCATATAATGGTTGTGTATTGGCCTAAATCAGTCTTAATCTTTTATTAACCTTTAGGATTTATCCTTCATGTCTGAGACCCATCACTGAAATAATGTGTGCAGCAGTAACACATTAAACTGTGAAGATGTTTACAATGGAAGAAGTGTGTTTGAAAGCCTCTTTGATTGTTTTTCTCAGCAGACCCGTGATGGTAACTGGCATCAGTCCCGCTTCCTATTTCAGACGCAGGACCCCTACCAGCTTCCCATCCTGGACATACAAGGGCTCCATCCCTCACAGCACCTGGAGATTGGACCTGTGTGCTTCCTCTGAGATGCTGTATGACTGTCAAATCACTAAAGATTGTTGTGATTTCAGACCACTGCCGACTACAGTGTATTCTTTCACCCTCATTCCAGCTGTGACTTTAATTGGAAGAGCAAATGTTGTTAAGAATCTCTTTCAGAGACAAGTTCTTCTAAAGCACAACACTTATGGTTTAGTGCTTTCCCTGCCCCAAACCAAACAATCCCAAACATGCAATATCTTGTGGATTGAACATTGGATCTCAAGATTTCAGTGGTTACATGGTCAAAGAAAAGTTGTTCTTGTTGAGGAACTATGAACCTGGACTTGTATGTCTTGTTTTAAATGGTGCTCTACCTCCTTCATGTACAGATGCTTGTGTTGAGGTGTGTTAGGCCTGACACATACTCTACACAATATGTGAAAGCACATTCAGTTTTGAAATGCGTCACCTCATTTCAGAATGCAATGAAAGTAAACCATTATCGTCAACCATCTTCTCCTTCAGCTAACTACTGCCATAAGTGGAGCGCCAGTCTAGAGAAACTCTTGCTGAGCAAGTTAGAGAAGTTAGTTAAAATGTGGACTTGTATCTACCGAACTGAATAGAGTAACACGGCTGTAATGGCGCCTACATCCGAAGGTTGCTCTATCACCCATTGGAGTATGTGCGTCAGCCAAACAGACAGTGTTTCTGCCCTGTTTGATTCCTCTGTTGTACTTTTGTATTTGATCAGAACAAACCTCATTTAAATGAACTGTGTTGATGAGTTATGTTATACATCAGTTTAATATACTTCATTAAGGTCTCACGAAGAACAGATGTCTGGCAGGACATTTGGAAACCATTGTCATGTTTCGTGAACTGAAACCAATTTAAATGTTTCAGTATGAAGATCACTTGCTAATAATAAGCATGTGTGTGGATTACAATACTAATTGCAATGTAAATAGAGATGATAATTCACGTGCATGTAAAACACACTTGTGACGTAATCATGACGTCTGTCAGGGTCCACGCTGCTGCAGACCGTATTCAGCAAGAGTATATTTTCAGTGTATATTTTGACATTTATATCGGTTATTTATGTTAACGTTTCCAGAAAACTATTCCAATAAATTATGATACTTCTCAGAGATCTGTCTTGTCATTTACCATCAATTTTTTTTATATTAAACATGTATATAAACACAAAATAGTTTGTGTTGTGTTATGGCAGCTGTGCATGGCCACAGGAAGTAACGCTTGTTAACTGATTACAATAAAAAACTGTTAATAAATGTGCCAACAAACAAAACACAGGACAAAAATGTAAATATTAAGTCTTTTGACTTTAAATAAAACATTTAAACCCCATGTGCTTAATTTGTAGTCTCTGCCCTGATAATATAAAATCTCTGAAAGATTTTATATTTTAAAGAATTCTTGAAGCAGAATCAGCAGAGAGCTAGTGCTTCCTATTCTGTTACGGCTTTTCAGCGCTAAGTGGACTGTCGTAAAGTGTCGTAAAGTGTCGTGAAGTGTCGTAAAGTGTCGTGAAGACGAGTCCGCCGCGCTAGTGTGGAGCGGAGCGTGTTGTGTGATGGAGGCTGAAGAACACAGAGAAGCTCAACGAAACATGTCTGTGTCATGGTCAGTGATTTTATTCAGATTATAATGATATACAGAGAGCTCAACGAAACATGTCTGTGTCATGGTCAGTGATTTTATTCAGATTATAATGATATACAGAGAGCTCAACGAAACATGTCTGTGTCATGGTCAGTGATTTTATTCAGATTATAATGATATACAGAGAGCTCAACGAAACATGTCTGTGTCATGGTCAGTGATTTTATTCAGATTATAATGATATACAGAGAAGCTCAACGAAACATGTCTGTGTCATGGTCAGTGATTTTATTCAGATTATAATGATATACAGAGAGCTCAACGAAACATGTCTGTGTCATGGTCAGTGATTTTATTCAGATTATAATGATATACAGAGAAGCTCAACGAAACATGTCTGTGTCATGGTCAGTGATTTTATTCAGATTATAATGATATACAGAGAAGCTCAACGAAACATGTCTGTGTCATGGTCAGTGATTTTATTCAGATTATAATGATATACAGAGAAGCTCAACGAAACATGTCTGTGTCATGGTCAGTGATTTTATTCAGATTATAATGATATACAGAGAAGCTCAACGAAACATGTCTGTGTCATGGTCAGTGATTTTATTCAGATTATAATGATATACAGAGAAGCTCAACGAAACATGTCTGTGTCATGGTCAGTGATTTTATTCAGATTATAATGATATACAGAGAGCTCAACGAAACATGTCTGTGTCATGGTCAGTGATTTTATTCAGATTATAATGATATACAGAGAGCTCAACGAAACATGTCTGTGTCATGGTCAGTGATTTTATTCAGATTATAATGATATACAGAGAAGCTCAACGAAACATGTCTGTGTCATGGTCAGTGATTTTATTCAGATTATAATGATATACAGAGAGCTCAACGAAACATGTCTGTGTCATGGTCAGTGATTTTATTCAGATTATAATGATATACAGAGAAGCTCAACGAAACATGTCTGTGTCATGGTCAGTGATTTTATTCAGATTATAATGATATACAGAGAAGCTCAACGAAACATGTCTGTGATGGTCAGTGATTTTATTCAGATTATAATGATATACAGAGAGCTCAGAAACATGTCTGTGTCATGGTCAGTGATTTTATTCAGATTATAATGATATACAGAGAGCTCAACGAAACATGTCTGTGTCATGGTCAGTGATTTTATTCAGATTATAATGATATACAGAGAAGCTCAACGAAACATGTCTGTGTCATGGTCAGTGATTTTATTCAGATTATAATGATATACAGAGAAGCTCAACGAAACATGTCTGTGTCATGGTCAGTGATTTTATTCAGATTATAATGATATACAGAGAAGCTCAACGAAACATGTCTGTGTCATGGTCAGTGATTTTATTCAGATTATAATGATATACAGAGAAGCTCAACGAAACATGTCTGTGTCATGGTCAGTGATTTTATTCAGATTATAATGATATACAGAGAAGCTCAACGAAACATGTCTGTGTCATGGTCAGTGATTTTATTCAGATTATAATGATATACAGAGAAGCTCAACGAAACATGTCTGTGTCATGGTCAGTGATTTTATTCAGATTATAATGATATACAGAGAAGCTCAACGAAACATGTCTGTGTCATGGTCAGTGATTTTATTCAGATTATAATGATATACAGAGAAGCTCAACGAAACATGTCTGTGTCATGGTCAGTGATTTTATTCAGATTATAATGATATACAGAGAAGCTCAACGAAACATGTCTGTGTCATGGTCAGTGATTTTATTCAGATTATAATGATATACAGTTTTATGTCATATTTTACAGATTATAATGATATACAGAGAGCTCAACGAAACATGTCTGTGTCATGGTCAGTGATTTTATTCAGATTATAATGATATACAGAGAGCTCAACGAAACATGTCTGTGTCATGGTCAGTGATTTTATTCAGATTATAATGATATACAGAGAGCTCAACAGGGGTGGTCATATTTTATTCAATTATAATGATAACATGATCATGTCTGTGTCATGGTCAGTGATTTTATTCAGATTATAATGATATACGAGAAGCTCAACGAAACATGTCTGTGTCATGGTCAGTGATTTTATTCAGATTATAATGATATACAGAGAAGCTCAACGAAACATGTCTGTGTCATGGTCAGTGATTTTATTCAGATTATAATGATATACAGAGAGCTCAACGAAACATGTCTGTGTCATGGTCAGTGATTTTATTCAGATTATAATGATATACAGAGAGCTCAACGAAACATGTCTGTGTCATGGTCAGTGATTTTATTCAGATTATAATGATATACAGAGAAGCTCAACGAAACATGTCTGTGTCATGGTCAGTGATTTTATTCAGATTATAATGATATACAGAGAAGCTCAACGAAACATGTCTGTGTCATGGTCAGTGATTTTATTCAGATTATAATGATATACAGAGTCAAGCGAAACATGTCTGTGTCATGGTCAGTGATTTTATTCAGATTATAATGATATACAGAAAGGCTCCGAAACATGTCTGTGTCATGGTCAGTGATTTTATTCAGATTATAATGATATACAGAGAAGCTCAACGAAACATGTCTGTGTCATGGTCAGTGATTTTATTCAGATTATAAAGAAAATGAGGGAGCCCGGACATGTCTGTGTCATGGTCAGTGATTTTATTCAGATTATAATGATATACAGAGAAGCTCAACGAAACATGTCTGTGTCATGGTCAGTGATTTTATTCAGATTATAATGATATACAGAGAAGCTCAACGAAACATGTCTGTGTCATGGTCAGTGATTTTATTCAGATTATAATGATATACAGAGAGCTCAACGAAACATGTCTGTGTCATGGTCAGTGATTTTATTCAGATTATAATGATATACAGAGAGCTCAACGAAACATGTCTGTGTCATGGTCAGTGATTTTATTCAGATTATAATGATATACAGAGAAGCTCAACGAAACATGTCTGTGTCATGGTCAGTGATTTTATTCAGATTATAATGATATACAGAGAAGCTCAACGAAACATGTCTGTGTCATGGTCAGTGATTTTATTCAGATTATAATGATATACAGAGAAGCTCAACGAAACATGTCTGTGTCATGGTCAGTGATTTTATTCAGATTATAATGATATACAGAGAAGCTCAACGAAACATGTCTGTGTCATGGTCAGTGATTTTATTCAGATTATAATGATATACAGAGAAGCTCAACGAAACATGTCTGTGTCATGGTCAGTGATTTTATTCAGATTATAATGATATACAGAGAAGCTCAACGAAACATGTCTGTGTCATGGTCAGTGATTTTTCAGATTATATGTCAGTGATTTTATTCAGATTATAATGATATACAGAGAAGCTCAACGAAACATGTCTGTGTCATGGTCAGTGATTTTATTCAGATTATAATGATATACAGAGAAGCTCAACGAAACATGTCTGTGTCATGGTCAGTGATTTTATTCAGATTATAATGATATACAGAGAAGCTCAACGAAACATGTCTGTGTCATGGTCAGTGATTTTATTCAGATTATAATGATATACAGAGAAGCATGTGTGTGTGTTGGTCAGTGATTTATCGATTATAATGATATACAGAGGAGCTCAGAAACATGTCTGTGTCATGGTCAGTGATTTTATTCAGATTATAATGATATACAGAGAAGCTCAACGAAACATGTCTGTGTCATGGTCAGTGATTTTATTCAGATTATAATGATATACAGAGAAGCTCAACGAAACATGTCTGTGTCATGGTCAGTGATTTTATTCAGATTATAATGATATACAGAGAAGCTCAACGAAACATGTCTGTGTCATGGTCAGTGATTTTATTCAGATTATAATGATATTACAGAATGATATACAGAGAGCTCAACGAAACATGTCTGTGTCATGGTCAGTGATTTTATTCAGATTATAATGATATACAGAGAAGCTCAACGAAACATGTCTGTGTCATGGTCAGTGATTTTATTCAGATTATAATGATATACAGAGAAGCTCAACGAAACATGTCTGTGTCATGGTCAGTGATTTTATTCAGATTATAATGATATACAGAGAAGCTCAACGAAACATGTCTGTGTCATGGTCAGTGATTTTATTCAGATTATAATGATATACAGAGAAGCTCAACGAAACATGTCTGTGTCATGGTCAGTGATTTTATTCAGATTATAATGATATACAGAGAAGCTCAACGAAACATGTCTGTGTCATGGTCAGTGATTTTATTCAGATTATAATGATATACAGAGAGCTCAACGAAACATGTCTGTGTCATGGTCAGTGATTTTATTCAGATTATAATGATATACAGAGAAGCTCAACGAAACATGTCTGTGTCATGGTCAGTGATTTTATTCAGATTATAATGATATACAGAGAAGCTCAAAAACATGTCTGTGTCATGGTCAGTGATTTTATTCAGATTATAATGATATACAGAGAGCTCAACGAAACATGTCTGTGTCATGGTCAGTGATTTTATTCAGATTATAATGATATACAGAGAAGCTCAACGAAACATGTCTGTGTCATGGTCAGTGATTTTATTCAGATTATAATGATATACAGAGAAGCTCAACGAAACATGTCTGTGTCATGGTCAGTGATTTTATTCAGATTATAATGATATACAGAGAAGCTCAACGAAACATGTCTGTGTCATGGTCAGTGATTTTATTCAGATTATAATGATATACAGAGAAGCTCAACGAAACATGTCTGTGTCATGGTCAGTGATTTTATTCAGATTATAATGATATACAGAGAAGCTCAACGAAACATGTCTGTGTCATGGTCAGTGATTTTATTCAGATTATAATGATATACAGAGAAGCTCAACGAAACATGTCTGTGTCATGGTCAGTGATTTTATTCAGATTATAATGATATACAGAGAAGCTCAACGAAACATGTCTGTGTCATGGTCAGTGATTTTATTCAGATTATAATGATATACAGAGAGCCAACGAAACATGTCTGTGTCATGGTCAGTGATTTTATTCAGATTATAATGATATACAGAGAAGC
The DNA here is from genome assembly GCA_036877525.1 of Chromobotia macracanthus. Taxonomy (NCBI): domain Eukaryota; kingdom Metazoa; phylum Chordata; class Actinopteri; order Cypriniformes; family Botiidae; genus Chromobotia; species Chromobotia macracanthus. The sequence continues at coordinate 774,855 of JAZGTH010000006.1, forward strand.
TCAACGAAACATGTCTGTGTCATGGTCAGTGATTTTATTCAGATTATAATGATATACAGAGAAGCTCAACGAAACATGTCTGTGTCATGGTCAGTGATTTTATTCAGATTATAATGATATACAGAGAGCTCAACGAAACATGTCTGTGTCATGGTCAGTGATTTTATTCAGATTATAATGATATACAGAGAAGCTCAACGAAACATGTCTGTGTCATGGTCAGTGATTTTATTCAGATTATAATGATATACAGAGAAGCTCAACGAAACATGTCTGTGTCATGGTCAGTGATTTTATTCAGATTATAATGATATACAGAGAAGCTCAACGAAACATGTCTGTGTCATGGTCAGTGATTTTATTCAGATTATAATGATATACAGAGAAGCTCAACGAAACATGTCTGTGTCATGGTCAGTGATTTTATTCAGATTATAATGATATACAGAGAAGCTCAACGAAACATGTCTGTGTCATGGTCAGTGATTTTATTCAGATTATAATGATATACAGAGAACTTTTCAAACATATCTTTTTTTTTCTTTTTGAGTATAATAATATAAAAGCTCAACGAAACATGTCTGTGTCATGGTCAGTGATTTTATTCAGATTATAATGATATACAGAGAGCTCAACGAAACATGTCTGTGTCATGGTCAGTGATTTTATTCAGATTATAATGATATACAGAGAAGCTCAACGAAACATGTCTGTGTCATGGTCAGTGATTTTATTCAGATTATAATGATATACAGAGAAGCTCAACGAAACATGTCTGTGTCATGGTCAGTGATTTTATTCAGATTATAATGATATACAGAGAAGCTCAACGAAACATGTCTGTGTCATGGTCAGTGATTTTATTCAGATTATAATGATATACAGAGAGCTCAACGAAACATGTCTGTGTCATGGTCAGTGATTTTATTCAGATTATAATGATATACAGAGAAGCTCAACGAAACATGTCTGTGTCATGGTCAGTGATTTTATTCAGATTATAATGATATACAGAGAGCTCAACGAAACATGTCTGTGTCATGGTCAGTGATTTTATTCAGATTATAATGATATACAGAGAAGCTCAACGAAACATGTCTGTGTCATGGTCAGTGATTTTATTCAGATTATAATGATATACAGAGAAGCTCAACGAAACATGTCTGTGTCATGGTCAGTGATTTTATTCAGATTATAATGATATACAGAGAAGCTCAACGAAACATGTCTGTGTCATGGTCAGTGATTTTATTCAGATTATAATGATATACAGAGAAGCTCAACGAAACATGTCTGTGTCATGGTCAGTGATTTTATTCAGATTATAATGATATACAGAGAAGCTCAACGAAACATGTCTGTGTCATGCTCAGTGATTTTATTCAGATTATAATGATATACAGAGAGCCTAAACGAAACATGTCTGTGTCATGGTCAGTGATTTTATTCAGATTATAATGATATACAGAGAGCTCAACGAAACATGTCTGTGTCATGGTCAGTGATTTTATTCAGATTATAATGATATACAGAGAAGCTCAACGAAACATGTCTGTGTCATGGTCAGTGATTTTATTCAGATTATAATGATATACAGAGAAGCTCAACGAAACATGTCTGTGTCATGGTCAGTGATTTTATTCAGATTATAATGATATACGAGAGAAGCTCAACGAAACATGTCTGTGTCATGGTCAGTGATTTTATTCAGATTATAATGATATACAGAGAAGCTCAACGAAACATGTCTGTGTCATGGTCAGTGATTTTATTCAGATTATAATGATATACAGAGAGCTCAACGAAACATGTCTGTGTCATGGTCAGTGATTTTATTCAGATTATAATGATATACAGAGAAGCTCAACGAAACATGTCTGTGTCATGGTCAGTGATTTTATTCAGATTATAATGATATACAGAGAGCTCAACGAAACATGTCTGTGTCATGGTCAGTGATTTTATTCAGATTATAATGATATACAGAGAGCTCAACGAAACATGTCTGTGTCATGGTCAGTGATTTTATTCAGATTATAATGATATACAGAGAAGCTCAACGAAACATGTCTGTGTCATGGTCAGTGATTTTATTCAGATTATAATGATATACAGAGAGCTCAACGAAACATGTCTGTGTCATGGTCAGTGATTTTATTCAGATTATAATGATATACAGAGAAGCTCAACGAAACATGTCTGTGTCATGGTCAGTGATTTTATTCAGATTATAATGATATACAGAGAAGCTCAACGAAACATGTCTGTGTCATGGTCAGTGATTTTATTCAGATTATAATGATATACAGAGAAGCTCAACGAAACATGTCTGTGTCATGGTCAGTGATTTTATTCAGATTATAATGATATACAGAGAGCTCAACGAAACATGTCTGTGTCATGGTCAGTGATTTTATTCAGATTATAATGATATACAGAGAAGCTCAACGAAACATGTCTGTGTCATGGTCAGTGATTTTATTCAGATTATAATGATATACAGAGAAGCTCAACGAAACATGTCTGTGTCATGGTCAGTGATTTTATTCAGATTATAATGATATACAGAGAAGCTCAACGAAACATGTCTGTGTCATGGTCAGTGATTTTATTCAGATTATAATGATATACAGAGAAGCTCAACGAAACATGTCTGTGTCATGGTCAGTGATTTTATTCAGATTATAATGATATACAGAGAACCTCAAAAAAAAAATTTTTTTTTTTTTTTTTTTTATGGTCAGTGATTTTATTCAGATTATAATGATATACAGAGAGCTCAACGAAACATGTCTGTGTCATGGTCAGTGATTTTATTCAGATTATAATGATATACAGAGAAGCTCAACGAAACATGTCTGTGTCATGGTCAGTGATTTTATTCAGATTATAATGATATACAGAGAGCTCAACGAAACATGTCTGTGTCATGGTCAGTGATTTTATTCAGATTATAATGATATACAGAGAAGCTCAACGAAACATGTCTGTGTCATGGTCAGTGATTTTATTCAGATTATAATGATATACAGAGAAGCTCAACGAAACATGTCTGTGTCATGGTCAGTGATTTTATTCAGATTATAATGATATACAGAGAAGCTCAACGAAACATGTCTGTGTCATGGTCAGTGATTTTATTCAGATTATAATAATATACAGAGCAACACAGTGACCCCACAGTCTGATGAAGTGTTATGCTGTTAGTAGAGTTCGAGTTGCTTACAGTAAGATCACTGTATGAATATGAATACGGTCATCTTTCTGTGACGTGGTAAATATAAAGGTTCTGTGGTATTTCTTTTAGACAGATACTGAAATGATATTCTTATGTAACTGTTGTATCGGTATAACATTTTAATATAAAAGTTTAATTTAATATAATGTTATGTTGTCCCGAACATTTACCACGGTGTTATCGTGATACTGTAAGTACCGTGACACAAACATCTGACACGTGTGTGTGGTGTTTGTGTGCAGCTGTGATGTGTGTGAAACAGAAGAGGCCAAATACAGATGCCCCTGCAGGTGACACTCACACACTCACTCACCCACACACACACACTCACTCACCCACACACACACACACTCACTCACCCACACTCACTCACACACACTCACTCACTCACCCACACTCACTCACTCACCCACTCACCTGCAGGTGACACACTCACTCACTCACTCACTCACCCACACACACTCACTCACCCACACACACTCACTCACCCACACACACTCACCCACACTCACTCACCCACACACACTCACTCACTCACTCACCCACACTCACTCACTCACCCACACACACTCACCCACACACACTCACCCACACTCACTCACTCACCCACACACACTCACCCACACACACTCACCCACACACACTCACTCACCCACACTATCACCCACACCACACACTCACCCACTCACCCACACTCACTCACCCACACTCACTCACTCACTCACACACACACACACTCACCCACACACTCTCACACACACTCACATCACCCACCCACACCACACACTCACTCACTCACTCACTCACCCACCACACACACTCACTCACCCACACACACCCACCACACACACTCACTCACCCACACACACTCACTCACTCACTCACCACACACACACTCACTCACCACACACACTCACTCACCCACACACTCACTCACTCACACCACTCACCCACACCACTCACTCACCACACACTCACTCACTCACACCCACTCCACACTCACTCACCCACTCACCCACACTCACTAACATCAACCACCACCCACACTCACACCACACACCCACTCACTCACCCACACACCCACTCACTCACTCACCCACACACACCACTCACTCACCCACACTACACCACACTCACTCACCCACACACACCACTCACCACAACACACACACACCACCCACACCACTCACACACCCACACTCACCCACACCACACACACACACTCACTCACCCACACTCACTCACTCACTCACCCACAATCACACTCACTCACTCACCCACTCACCCCACACTCACTCACCCACACACACTCACTCACTCACCCACACACACTCACTCACTCACCCACCCACCACACACACACACTCACTCACCCACACACTCACACCACTCACCCCACTCACTCACCCACACACCACTCACCCACACACACACTCACTCACTCACCCACACACACTCACTCACTCACACACCACACACTCACTCACTCACCCACACACACTCACTCACTCACCCACACACACTCACTCACCCACTCACACACTCACTCACTCACTCACCCACACACTCACTCACTCACCCACTCCTCCCCACTCACTCACCCACACTCCCTCACCCACACACTCACTCACCCACACTCACTCACTCACCCACACTCACACACTCACTCACCCACACACACACTCACTCACCCACACACACTCACTCACCCACACACACACACTCACTCACCCACACACACACTCACTCACCCACACACACTCACTCACTCACCCACACACACTCACTCACTCACCCACACACACTCACTCACTCACCCACACTCACTCACTCACCCACACTCACTCACTCACCCACACTCACTCACCCACACTCACTCACCCACACTCACTCACCCACACACCCACACTCACTCACCCACACACACTCACTCACCACACACACTCACTCACTCACCCACACACACTCACTCACCCACACACACTCACTCACCCACACACACTCACTCACTCACTCACTCACTCACCCACACTCACTCACTCACCCACACACACTCACTCACTCACACTCACTCACACTCACCACACTCACTCACTCACCCACACTCACTCACTCACTCACCCACACACACTCACTCACTCACTCACCCACACACACTCACTCACACACACACTCACTCACCCACACTCACTCACTCACCCACACTCACTCCACCCACACACACTCACTCACACACTCACTCACCCACACTCACTCACCACACACACTCACACTCACCCACTCACACACACACTCACCACACACACACACTCACACTCACCACTCACCCACACACACTCACTCACCACTCACACACACACTCACTCACCCACACACACACACTCACTCACCACACACTCACCCACCACACACACACTCACCCACACACCCACACTCACTCACCCACCCACACTCACTCACCCACACACACTCACACACACACTCACCCACACACACACTCACTCACCCACACTCACTCACCCACACTCACTCACCCACACACTCACCCACACACTCACTCACCCACACACACACACTCACCCACACACACACTCACTCACACACACTCACCCACACACTCACACACACTCACCCACACACACACCCACACACACTCACCCACACACACATCACCCACACACACACACCACACCACACACACACACACTCACCCACACACACCCACACACACTCACCACACTCACCCACACTCACTCACCCACACACACACTCACACCACACATCACTCACCCACACACACACACTCACACTCACTCACCCACACACACACACACACTCACTCACCCACACTCACACACTCACCCACACACACTCACTCACCCACACTCACTCACCCACTCACTCACCACACACACTCACCCACTCACTCACCCACACACTCACTCACCCACACTCACTCACTCACCCACACACACACTCACACACCCACACTCACTCACCCACACACTCACACTCACCCACTCACTCACCACACACACTCACTCACCCACACACACACACACTCACCCACCCACACACACTCACTCACCCACCACACCACTCACTCACCCACACACTCACACACTCACTCACCCACACTCACCCACACACACACTCACTCACCCACACTCACTCACCCACCACCCACACTCCCACTCACCACACTCACTCACCCACTCACTCACTCACCACACTCACTCACCCACACACACTCACACACACACTCACTCACCCACACTCACACTCACTCACCCACACACACACACACTCACTCACCCACACTCACTCACTCACTCACACTCACACACTCACCCACACTCACTCACTCACTCACACACACTCACTCACTCACTCACTCACACACACTCACTCTCTCACTCACACACTCTCTCACTCACTCACACTCACTCTCACTCACTCACTCACACACACTCTCACTCACTCACTCACTCACACACTCACTCACTCACACACACTCTCACTCACTCACTCACACACACACACACACTCTCACACACACACACACACACGCTCACTCACACACGCTCACTCACACAACACACACTCACACACACACACACACTCATTTGAGCCTCACAAATGTAAACGTGTACACACAGACACTGAATGCATCTTAACTCAGGGTTTGTGTGTGAGGCTCTTTTTGGTTTGGACTTTGTTTTCAATGTTTCTGCAGTTTGTTCTGTGTGAAGCAGCATAAGGTGGCATCGGGATGCTCAGGCATTCGAGACAAGACAGCGTTTGTCTCTCTCACTCAGTTCAATGAAATGAACCTGCTCAGTGGTGAGTATCTTTAATACAGGAGTTGTAATGTTCCTCATATGACTGACTGAAGGACATTCTGTGCTGATAAATGAATGTTTTCAGTGTTGATGTTCTGTAGATTACAGGTTTCTGGAGGACACTGCCCGACTCAGACAAAGATCTAACAGAGACACAGCCCTGCACACCAGCCGCCAACACCCCAACAAGGTGAAACTGTAAAATCTGTTCCAGGTTATCTGTTGGGACAGTTACCTGTCTCTGTGACTGGATAGGGAAAGTCACAAATATCAATACAAACAAATGACAAGCAGTTTCCTCAGATTTGATTTACAACATCTGTTGTTACCAAATTATCTGAGGATATTATTTATTACAAAGCCATTTCTTTCTGTCCTCTCTCTTTTTCTGTTTCTGTCTCTCTCTAGAGGATGTGGATAATCAGGAAGGCACGAGCAGCCAAAATAACCCTGAAGCTTCTGCCCAAAATATTCAGCAAACATCGAGAGAACACCACAATCTTCAGAAAAGTGTAAGAGTCAAGTGTGTGTAAACAACATACTAAACAGTGAATGTTTGTTAATTA
>JAZGTH010000006.1:787500-842500 GCA_036877525.1 Chromobotia macracanthus
GGCCCTCTAAATCACTGATTGGAGAGACTGGTAAAAGTTTCTGGTTGTGTAATACCATCTTGTTTGGTGTGCACACTCATGTCCTGGCAGCGACCAGCTACTCTCTCCCTGCTGTCTTTCTTGCTCTCTCTTTCCCTCTCTCATGCTCTCTCTTTCTTGCTCCCACCCTCACTTGCTCTCTCTCTCTCTCTCTCTCTCTCTCTCTCTCTCTCTCTCTCTCTCTCTCTCTGTTTGGTGGAGGTAGACTCACTTAAGTCTTGCAGTCAGTGATGAATGGTGCCAGTTATCTTGTGTTTCTTCTCTGCCTTTATATATTCATAAATGCTGACTGGAAGTTTTAATTCTGTAATGTTAAATAATTATTAATATATACGGTTATATAATACCTGTACTATATAACACTATCAGTATTAATAGTATTGATCTTTTAATGTTATGCTGAAGATTTCTTCTGTTGATTGGTTGCTGTTATATCACTGTTCTCTCATTGGTTCATTGCACATCATCGTCAGTCTCTCGTGTCATCAGAAATCAGTAAACGGCGTGTAATCACATCAGTGTAAATGCCTCTTAAGACTAATAAGCCATTAGTGTAGAGGCAGATATTTGGTGACACTTTTCAACAAGGTTCCATTTGTTAACATTAGTTCATTACATTAGTTAACCTGAACTAACAAGTACTTCTACAGCATTTATTTGTCCTGGTTCATGTTCATTTCAACATTTATTAATGTGTTTTAAAATCAAAACTTGTGTCTGTTGTACAATGAATTATTATAAACAACTAGACCTGAGAGTGTTTTCTGCTCATTTACGGCAGATTTGTCAGAAAGATTATAAAAGCTTTTCTGTCTCACTGCATGTATCTGTGTTTTTAGCATTGACCTGAGATGTTTTTTAACATTGCTTAGCAATGGCTAAATAACTGTGGCAGGCATTCATCTGGGTTCAGTTTCTGACACACAGAAGCTTGAGAAAGATGTCCTACATCAGTTACTGAGGTTTATTGATGTCTGTAAAATGTTTCATTCCTGCAGTGAAGGACGATTGTATTGGCACCTGAAGATCCATTTTCCTCAGAGCGCGGCAGTTTATTCAGAGAGGTAAACAACACACTGCAATACACTGATTGTTTTATAACACTGGTGGAATAAATACCCAAATATCCAGAAAGAGCTGAGCTTTATTCTGACATTATTCACTTACCCACATTTCAAACCTGTAAATCATTTTCATTTTTCTGTGAATTGTCTCTTTAAATTCTCTGCTTTATCGTTTTCTTTGATTTTCTTAAACGCAGGTTTCCTGATAACAGAGAACTGAGTCAGATTCTTCAGGGATACATTCATTTGTCAGAGTCCGATCCGGTCAGACGTCAGAGGTTCGACAACTCGTATCTCATTCAAACATGTGTCTGGTCACTCCGTCAGTGCCACCTTTACCTGACCTGACCGAATCACCTGTTGAACCCAAGCCTCCATCATCAAAACATGCTCAGACTGCAGAAAAATGCACACATGCAGATACTAGAGTCACAGTAGATGAGATTGTTGACAGACAGAGATTTTAAGAGCCGCTTGTACGTTGACTCTCGATGTTGGTTTGAACATGCTTCAGGGAATGCGAAGGGCACGGCTGACGTAATTTCCTGCTCTTTTTGAGCTTATAGCCTGACACTGTCTCACATATGTGTGGTGTTTACTGTTGGATGTTGTCTGGATGAGCACAGCTTCAGACAGACATGACCTACAAACATTGACACATCATCTGTGGGCGATACTGCATCCAGTCCTGTCTGTTTTTTTTAATGTCTTCTCATTTTAATCACAGTTTATTGCTAACAGACTTTCGGACTGCACTGAGGGAAAGTAGGACGTTTGAATTTTGGTTTCTCAAAACTTCCACAACGTGAAGTAACAACTTTTCTATTGAGAGTGCAGACAGTGGAGTGTTTGGCAGGGGTTTGTGGATTGTTCCCTTTTGGAAGAGTTTGTGTAAACACAGTTTGATTATAACTTTCGAGTCCAGTTCCAGTTTGAACATAGAAATTATTTTGTGGTTTAAAGTTGTTGCCAAACCTTAGGGTCAAAATAAACATATTGCAATGTGACAATAAGCTGCAAAATAGCAACACTAGAGTAGAGTTTAACGCCTTGTGAAGGGTTTACTCTGGATTTCCATTGTGTTCAGTTCAGTGAGGTGATGACATGGGCCATTGCACACATCGGCTGAAGATTCATTGTTGCTGTGAAGGCCTGAACACCTAAAGTTATATTCATCCAAAAACTCATTTCTTCATCAAGCATGACTAGATGAGTGGTTAACTGGTGAAATATCACCTTTATTGGTCTTAGTGGTAAAAATCAACCTTACATCAAAATGAACTCTTTACCTGATTGACACACGTCCTCACTGATTTTTTTTCCAAAAAATCACTCAAATATGACACATGCTGGAAGTAACATGGGCTGTGATTCTAATTGTCATTAGAGATGCAGAAGCTACTCAGTGAGAGAATCGTGGTCTTCTAACTCAAAGCTTTCTGAAGGCTGAAAACTGCATGTTTTGCCAGAATATAGATTAGCATTTGATTTAGAGTTCATTTTTTCTGGAAAGCTGATGATGTACAAAATGAAATGAAGTCAAAGAATCATAAGTTCACTCTTGTAAGATGGTGGGAAGTATAAGTGAGTTCCAGTGCAGATCCAGTGTCCCTCTTCATTTGTTACCTAACATGAAGATGGATTGTGTAGATTTCAAGAATAAGCTGTTAGAACATGTTTTATGGTTACACCTTTTTGGATTCTTCAGTGCTTTAAAACTCCTGAAAAAATCTAAACCAGTGAAATTTGTGTCAGTAAAGCCTCTGTCACAAACATTGACAGAAGATTTCTTGTTCTGGTCAAATTCTAAGACAGCTCCACAAATAAGACAATCCCAATGCACTGAAAGAAGGTCAATGAAGACATTCACCAACAATGTCAGATGTGTTCATATGTGAACAGTGAAAGCAAATCACATCAGTAGTTGTGTCAATCAGTTTTGATTGGTTGGCTCTGATCTCCTCTCATGTGATGTGTTTCCAGGTTAAAGGTTTATGTCCACAGCCCTCAGGAGGACATCAAAGTCTTTATGAAGTCAGAACAGACAAAACCAAACTCTCTCAGGTGAGATACTGTGTCTGTCTGTTTCTCTTTCTGTCTGTCTGTCTCTGTCTTTCTGCTGCGGCGGTGACTGGGCAAAATATGCAATCTTCTATTCAATATATCAGTCAAAATCATTGATGCAATGTTTGATGCATTTGCAACAATTTTGCTGTCAATTTTAAATTTAGCAGCATTGTGAATATGTTCACATAAACTTTTTTCAGTGAGTTCATTTAAAACTTTTTAAAACGCTTCTAAACCATTTAAGCATGAAAACATGAATATGAAAAACCTTTAGCTCTTAGTTCTTCCTCTTAGCTTTAATGGTGTCATCTGATCATGTGGCATGTTTCCTGTGCTGTGGGTTTTATTGTGTCTTCGGTCAGAAAAGTGTCTAAGAACAAAAATGAAGTCAGAGATAACATTGGTTCTGAATTCCAGTCAGTTAAAGCATTCCTTTCCCTTTAGTTCTCAGCCTGATTTATCTGCTCATGTATGAAATCTACACAAATGTTTTATGGGAATGACATCATTCCTCACACAGATTGATGGCTGTGGGGGTCATCAGAGATATTTTCTCTCTTTCAGTCTGTATTTCAGTCTGAGTTCTGATTTCAGGTGCTTCAGGTGCTTGATCAATTTCCACAGAGAACCACAGAGATCCTGCTAACCTGTGATGTATGTTTCATTTCAGACGGTTGGGTTTGAATTGCGTTTCTGCTGTCAGCTGGTTATTGCTCTGTACATTCTTATTAGGGGTGCACTTAATAGGAATCTTGAAGCCAATAACTAGGTAGCACACAACAAGAATGTCTTTTACAGATATTGACCTGATTTCCCATCTTGCAAACTCTGTAGCAACAAAAGAGGTACTATCTGCTGTCTTCTGACTCGCCTGGATCTGGAATGTTCTACACAAGCATACTGACACTGAAAGACATTTATTAGATATATGTTCAGATATATGATATGTTCAGCTCTGATGACTGAGGGGCAATGAGACTGTCGGTATGGAAACCACCAGCCCTGATTTACATACAAGCGGGAGTGTCTCTGTGCTCAGTGGTTTTTGTGGTGTTATTAGTTTGACTGAATTCAATTGTGACTGAACTTGCCCCGTCCTGCACGTACATGTTTGAGTGATCCCTTCAAATCTGCATCTTTTGGAAGAGACATAACTTTAGTTTTTGACCTTGTGTTAATAAAACAGATACAATTGTCAGTTCCTCATTCTAAAACTTTTGTAAAACTGAGTTTGTGCTGAAAGACTTGAAGTGGAAACGGGGCGTGTGTTTGTTGCTCACAGATGCTGTTTTGTGTTTCACTGTGGGGATGCAGAAGCCTCACGTATCTGAGGTTTGGCTCTGTCCAGCTTGTTTTCCTGTGTAGTTGTTAGCCTCACCGCTTTGGCCCAGGGTTCAGCTTCTGGGTGTGAACACTTTTTCTTGCTTCTGTTGACGCAGGTGGCAGTGTGTTTAACATCCTTGTCCAATAGCTTGATGTTTATTGCAGTTTGTTTGAAATGGCTGCTGCTGTAAATGTACTCGTGTCTTTTTACCAAGAAGATCTTGCCGGATTATCTCAGCCTGGTTTTAGGAGGTTTTGACAGCTTTAAAATGCCTGTAAAGGTGAGATTTACAACACTGTGAGACAGATGACGGCAGAAAGACAGAGTAAAGGGCACCAAACTTTAGCTGAGTTTGGGAAAGCTGTTACTGAAGTGAGAGTGAGAGTGATGTAGCCGCCAGTTGTTTTTTATGGAGCCAAGACATGATCACTTGCCTCTCGCACCTCCAACCATGATGTCATGGGAATGTTCTAGAACAGGGCTGCTGCTGGAGAACGTAAACCCGCTGTTACAATAATCACAATATATTCAGTGAGTTTTCACTTCATTTAGTAAAAACACATTTGTTTTGGTTTATGTAAAAAGATGAGGCTTGTTGATATTTATATTTGCATTTTTACTGTGTTATTTCTTATAATTAACTTTGTAAATGCTTGGGTACAATGACTTTTTGGTTATAATAATAGTTCCTCCTATATTCAATATATACTGATATATATTTTCAAAAGACAAAAGATGTTTTATTAGTATAACCCAGTTCAATCCTAATGGTATTTTTTTCATCCTTGGCCTTGTTTTGAAATTTTGACTTTGTGTATGTTCTGTTTGGCAGGTATCATGAGCTGGACCCAAATAAAACCCTGGGAGAAAACCTTGCATACAAAACCATTGTAGAATACCCAGAACTCTTTGTGGTTTTGAAACAACACAGCCAGGAGTATACCACCACAATACAGGGTAAGAAACACACCATGTCTGCTCTCAAACACACACTCACACACATCTTTAAAGGGCCCATGACATTTCTGCTTTACACATTTGACCTAAAGAATATCAAGAAGAGGAGCTTATAATGAATATAATATATAATTTTTATATATTTCTAAGATCAAGTTTTTCTTATTTCTTGGAGGAAAAAATTAATTATCAAACATAAAAAGAACTAATGGTTTCCTAATGGCAGTCTTTATTTTCATTAAGTAGCAACAACTTATTTTTTCTTTGGAGTGAAACGTTATTTGTGAGATTCATGTGTCTGAAAAGTTACTTCTCCACAACATTCAAGCACATCTTACTTTCTTCATATGATCATCTGGTTAAATAACCCATTTTGGTAGCAAGTCCAAATCCACAGAGCAATCAGCAGAGATCCGGATAACTCTGAGAAAAGTAATTGACTTGTTGATGAAGTTTATTTGGTTCTCCATCAGGTTTAGTTATGACCCAGCTGCTGAGCTGTTTGTTGTGTTTGCGAGTTCTCTCTCTTTCAAGGCATTTATAGAGAAAGCAAAGGAAGGTCCTCCACATACTTGTATTCAATACAAGTGTGCTGTTAATTAGTGAGGCAAGAACATACGACAGACAGACATAGAACATAGCCAACCAGCAGGGGTCTGCTAACTCAACAGCACCCGAATTCAGCAGCTCCTGAAAGAAGTGCACAGTGAAAGCACACAGCCTGATTCTGCATCACTCCTTCATTAGCTACGTTGTGTTGCCAGTGTTTGCTCTTGGAGAACTGTGCTGCTGTAGTGCTTGCAGAATGTTTTTACTCGATGCTGGCTAATCTGTGACCAGTTTTTACATCACTTTTACAGTTTGAATGTGGGTTGGGGAAACTGGTTCTTCATCAGGTTCTGGTTTGTGCAGAACTGGGGTTTTATGCACCAAACTAAGAACAAACTAACATGTTTTCTGGTCCTTCTAGAGCATTCCAGGTCAAAGCCAAGCAACCTTTCCAGAACTCCAGCTTCAAACGAAGAAGACCCAGTTTTCTCACATGTAGCAAAGAGGGTAAACGTCATCCCAAATATTGGAGATGAGTTGGAGGATGGAGAAATCCGGAGTGAGGAAGAGGATAATAATAATGATGATGACATTAATGGTGCCATGGGTAATGACCCTGATGTAGCTGAGAAAACTGCACCTGAATCACATGATAATGCTGAAGGTCATAATGACAACAATGAGTATGATGAAAGTGAGGAAGAACAGACTGTTCTACAAACAGAGGTGAAGTCCAAGGGCGCTTCTCCTCACAGCTGTGTTTTGGAGACTGAGGAAGATGTTGGGATACAAAACCAAGAGTCTACTACAGAAATCATCCACAGCTGATGTGAGAAAAGGATAACTGTTTTTCAGAGTCCTGGAGATGTTGATGGTCGAGACAAAACCGAGACTTTAAGCAGATTAAGATGGTTAAGAATGATCACATTGATTCCACAAATGTCCCTCAGATACAAACATGTACAAGATTAATTGACGACACTAGTGTGCACAGTGAAGACAATAAGTATGCAGTTACTGGACACATTGTGATAGCTGATAGCCAGGGTGATATGAGCAATGGCGTGGGTGAGGAAAATGATAATGTTGATGCTAGTGAAGGTCATATTGGTTTCCATGTACAGAAGAAAGGTTTAGGTCAGGAGAACGTGTGATAGTGTAGGTGCAAAAAATGCTAACATTGATATTAACAAGAGTCACGTTGCCACAGATTTCCTCATTGCTAGTCAGCCTAATATCTGTATCAGGAGTGACGTTAACTATCACACTGCCTGTGAGACTGAACCCAAGTCTGATAATCACCAGTGCAAAATACAGCTTCAGAAATAACATCAGATAATGGCAATAACAGGAATTGTTGCCAAGGCGATATTATGGACTGTTTACATGAGCTCTGATAAGGAAAATTGGACACTGGTGACAACAGTGTGTTCATGGATACAGACACACTGAGATGAAAGACTCTGACCTCAGCTGAACTCTTGAGTTTCTGCACCTGGAGAAATGATGTTAATAGCTGCTGACATGTTTTATTTTGATAAATGCGACATGATTTCTGTTTCAGTCAAATTCAGATATGTGTTAATGTTAGTAATGCATGCAGCAGACAGCCAGTGCTTTCATCAGAACTGAATTGCTGTTTAGAAACAATTGAAATTATCATTTGAAATTAAACATTTCATATTGTGAACATTTTTATGGTCTTTTTTTGGTTAGTTTGTATATTTGTGTTGTCTCACGCTTTAATGAAGCATGTTTCCCACAGTTCTCATGCAGTGTTTGTTAATGATGGCTCTGGTGTTTATATGGTTATGAGATGCGTGTTGATTTTCTGGCATCTTAGATCTTTGTATGTGTGTGTGTGTGTGTTTCTCTCTCTCTGATGTTGCAAACGATCTGTTTTGTTATAGATGAGTGACCTCACATCTGTCATGTCCTCTGACCCACCAAACACAAGTGAAGTGTTGAGAACTATGGCTGTGTTCTCAATAGTAAACTGTCATACTGCTATGCACTATTTTGCATGGCTTGCACAGTATGTCAGTTTACTGTGTGCATGAAATACCTGCTTGGCTGCACATTTTCATGATTACCGCAATTTTCAACATTAGCAACACGGCTGCATGTGCATACTCTGATGGGGTGGGCCAGTAATCAAATGCTCAGAACACTCTAGCATCTCCATGGCTACCCCCCTAACAATCACCCACAATCCCCTAGCATTGTGACAGTGTCTTGGGAATGGGAAACACCACAAATTCATTCAGCTCAGTTTTATTGTTTTAAATTGCTTTATTTGCAATGATATGAGAATAACTCAGAATCTTTTTGCTCTTTGATGCAGGAATATTTCCACTAGTGTACTTCCCAACATTTTGCCTGATAACTGAATTAAATACAAACATGGGCAAAACGTCCCCGCTGCTGACCCTTGACCTTTTGTCTGTGTGTACAGTGTCACCCAATGACAGATCGGATGCATGTCTGCAGCTTGTTTAAGCAACAACTTTGCCTTATTTTCATTACACACCTGACAATGTCCACAGTGACAAGGTTGCTAAGCAACAAAAATAACTGCTATAAATGTTCCGCAGTAGCACCTTGATAATGTAAATAAACCACAGATATTGACCAATCAGCATCCAGGACAGGAACAGTTCAATAATGAGATATAAACTCTTTCAGGTTTGCGTGCAGCATGCATCAGTCAGTCAGTGGAGGGACTGTGGGGGCCTCTGAGGGGCCCCTCTCCAATAGAGGAAACTTGGCTGGGCTGTAGCTGTTATGAGCAGTTCTTGGTAACTGTATGTCACAATGGAGTTGTATCTGTGGAGTTTGTTTGAACAAATAAACCTTTGGCCTCCTCAGACTCTGACTGACGATGGTTCTGGTTACGGTGATCGTCTGTGCTTATGTAACGCTGTCTGCTGCATGTGGTCATTGCTTACATCCACTGTCTGTGTGCGATGAGGTGTGTGTGCTGTCTGTCACGGCTAGTTAAGCTCTTCAACAGTAATAATTCCCCAAACTCCTCCATTGGCTCACACACCTCTTTACATCACTACATGAGTGTGTCTGTGCTAGTGTTACACAAGCTGTTTGTCATTTTACACAACTCCTCCCCAGCATGTTACTCTACTGGCAGAAAATTCTATAAACACCAGCAGTATCTACAGACCACAACATCTCAGATATGTTAGTGGAAACTCTAGCATTGTGCTGGAGAATTTGTTTAGATCAGTGTTTCTCAACCACAGGCCGGGGCCTACTAGGGGCCCTCAGCAAACTTTCAAGAAGGCCTCAAGATAACTTAAAATGATTTAAAATAAGACAAAACAAGTAATAATATAAGCTTAAATAACTACAAATAAAGATATTTATTGATGTTTGGTTTATTTTTATAACAAATACACATCTTCCTCGTTATGACAAGCTCTAGAATATTATATTGGGTAGTGAGTGAGATGCACTGATCTAGATTCATGTTCTCTGAACACAATATACAGATGCAGTTCACTGCTATCAGGAAACAGATTCTGTATATTATTAGATTTACAACACAATATTTATGACGTTTTTGGTAGCACTGTACATGTCAGCTCTGTGTTTGACCACTAGAGGTCATTGGTTAGGTGGTGGACAGATAGCCCAGTGAGGGTGCACTACTGAGTGCGCAACAGATTTCAGGACAGCGGTAATAACCGTTATTAAAAGGTTAATGTTTAAACCTAACAGCAGTTTAAGAGTGATTCAGTAATCCTGTCACAAAAGCATTAGTTGTCTGTCTGTCTGTCTGTTATTTGTTATTGTGATTAGCAGGTTCTGTGTTTTGGAGATGTGTGGTTTATTCCTCATAGATGACGATATCTCTACAAAAAACATCCAGAATTCAGTCCACAAGCTCAGCTGTGCTGTCAGGACAGACAGAACAATCTAATGACCTGGCATTGAGTTGATAAACAAATGGACATCTGTTATATGTGCCTGAATCTTGACTAGCCCTGTGAGAGATGTGTGTCATCTGTCTTCTTTATTTGTTCTCTTGTCATTTTGTTCCTTTTTAAACATCAGATGGCCGCTGTGTTGCCTGAATCATCATATCTTAAGGAAACGTCTGGATCGTCTTGTGGCTTCTTTTCGTACTTGTCTGTGTCTTAAAGGCCTCTGTGGTGCGACGCAACTGTCTGTTTTCATTCCTGTCATTAAGTCAAACTGGCTGTAGAGCTGCATCTCTGTTCCCTCAGAAGTGGTATATTTTTAGCAGGATGTCCTCAAACCGAACAAACTGCTTCCAAATACTTTCCAACATCTGTCAGGCATCAGTGTGTCTGTGCTGAGGTCCATCAATGCATTCCTCAGCTGGATCTCCTTCACCTGGACCAGAACTATCTGCAGATAGATACATCACTCCACCAGGCATGCATGTCTGCCCCACACAGCTGCACTTTATAATGCGTTATTGCAAAGGTCTTAGTTCAAAGATAAGATCAATACTCATTACACTCGTGCATGTCACTTGGTTGGTAAGAGGTCTGTTATAAAATGATGTTAAATGAAATGAAACGTGTGCTCTGTTGAGGAGATCAGCTGGAACTGTAGCTGAAACCCTTCTGCTCTGCGTTTGATGTTTGACTCTGTAAAGCTTTGATGCCTCGAGTAACTACAGCCCACTGAAGAGTTTCTGAAACAACTCAACACAGCTGTTTTCTTCAGGTTTGTGTGTTATTGTTTTACAACAGCATTTCATTCAGCACAGAGATCTCACAATCAGTTATAAAAGCAGCACTCCTCAGCACATACTGCTTGCGTCTCAGGAATCCTGCTGTATTAGCTCTTTTTACCATTTCTGAAGTACACTCAAGAATTAATGAGCAATCAAGGTATGTAATTCATAAATAAATCTTTTTATTTGTAACATATAAAATTAGATCATAGATAATTTTTACACTTTATTTCCAGTATGACAACGTTCAAATAAAAGAGCTACATTTTAGATAAATAATATTTTTAACAACATTAAAACATTCATCATAACTTTCATTCAAACAACTTTTAAGTCATTTCTTTGTTAATTGTGTTGTGGATTTTGATTTCTATAGCTGCCGAACATCGAATGCATTACCCACCTCAGGAGAGAGATAATGTACTAGCTGGACAAACTCAACAGGGCGTCTTTGACTTGAACAGGTTCATAGTTGACCAGTTTGCTTGTTATGCTTGTGTATATTTACAAACTGGAATATACACACAAGCAGGTCTACAGTTTGGGTCATTATTTGTATTAAGACATCAAAATATACATGGAAATTTTTAATATTAACAACTACATTGTACAATTTATCTCTTTACAGGTTGCTCCATAACGAAGCCAAAAATTGTATTGCTCCAGTGTGGAGTGAGTCTTTCGAAACGCTGACACGCTCTCAGCAAACAGTGCACTTCAAAGTCCCCTTAACGGAAGTCCATAATTCCTTGGGAATCTGGTTACAACAAGAGATGGTAGTTGATTGGCTACAGCCAGGCTGCTATTGGCTGTTGTGACATCACTTTGGTGACGTGGTCCCAGTCACAGGAAGGGCGAGATGGGATTCCCTGATGCTCAGTCTCTGAACTTGTGGATGTCGTTGAAGAGTCTGTAGAAGGGGTAGGAGGCGTCATTGCCATGGGAACAGTTGTAGGTGCACTTGCAGGACTCGATCACCATGACGTTCTTGTTGAAGGTCTCACCGTCCTCACAGCGGAACGTGACGCGGATGGTGCGCGTTTGCTGTGGACTGCAGCATCGGCCGTCCACGCAGGAGCCGCAGTACCTGGGGCGGTACTTCTTCAGACTGGAACATCCAGCATAGTTGAACTTCACCGGCTGCATGGACTTCTTGGTGCGGTTGCATTTCTTACCTTTCTGTTGAGGTGAGAATATGAAAGGTGAGCCTGAAGCATTTATTGCGTTTGTCAGTAATCTCTGCAATGTGTGTTTGTGCAGGGAGGCTGCTGAGTGAGACGAAGGCTCTTACCTTGAGGCTTGTGTATGGTGACTGGCTGCAGGGACGGACTTCACAGAGCCTGGTCTCCTTCATCAGCTTGCAGTCACTGTTGTTATTGGTTACTCTAGTGGAGGTTCCTGTGCCGCATGTCTTGGAGCATTGAGACCAGGGTGTGGTTTGGATGATGCACTTATCGAATCGGCGTGATTCTGGCTGCGATCTAAAAGCTGCAAATAAAGGAACAGTCGTTTAAAAACTCCACCCAACAGCATCTGTGCAAAACATGCAAAACATGCATGCTGTTGTCAACCATCTGGTCAGCCAGGCAGATAGAGAGGCGACTTACCGGGCAGAGATTTGAGGCCAGCTCTGACAATAGGGATGAGCTCATTCCTGTTGGTCAGGTCACTCTCCGAGTCATCCACCGTTTGCTCGTTGCCAAACAGCTTATCTGAGGATTCTCTTTGCTTTCCGTCATCACAGATCCATTCCTCACAGCACTGACCTGGCACTTTCACCAGTCTGGGGTTGGCACAGCCCAGCGTGGGCAGAGAGAGCTCCTGTGGGCATAGAGGAACACACCCCACTGCCCCATCGATGCACGTGCACTGGTGCTTACAGTTTGGCTGGAAGCTCTCTCCGTTCTGATAGATCCTGCTGCTGTATTCACAGGGTCTGCCTTCTGATTTGGCTGTGAGAGAGAAAACAGAGGACATATTTAATCTCATGCTCACTGCCTGCAAACATCACACCTCTAAAGTGACTGAACAGCAACCAGATGAGCGAACGGTTCTTTCATTCAAGCACTCTGGTAAGAACATTAACAGAACACATTGTTTTCAGTGCAGCAGGACCCTCCTGATCACACGTGTTTCATGTGTTTATAGGGTAATGGGAAACATACCCCGACAGATGCCTCGGGTGGCCCCGTGGATGGCCCCAAAGTTGCACTCCAGCCCCTTGGTGTGGTCGCATGGCTCTGTGTTGCTGCAGTCCTCGTTTAGCTGTCTCGCACACACTTTGCAGCAGCTGCAGCCGTCTGACACCAGACTGACTCCAGGCGCACATTTGGGCAGCTCCACCGGGCATGAGCACACCGCCGGGCAACTGGAGGAAACCTGAATGGATAAAACAGCAGAAATTAGGAACTTGTGTTTCTGGATAACAAAATATTCAGCTTTGGGGGAGAATAAACGTAAGAGTGTAAGAATCTGCTGTTATTGTAGCACCAATGATCTGAGTCCTGCTGTATCACATATAAGGCTCAAAACATCATACTGTTACTGGGTTCATAAGAGAGAGGTAAAGTGTGGCGTGCAGTCTTAACAACTGGTCCATCTGTCCCGTATATACACCAGCAATTACTAAACAACACAGGAGAACCAAACCGCGTCCTGTGGCGTAGCTGTCAGACTGTTCGTGTGCATGATAGTTTAATACAGTTATTATTAAATAACTGTGAAAGTCCCCGTGCGCTTTTATAATAGTCTCATCAGTAAGTAAAGTAACTCACCACACTGAAAGGTGCAGTAACGATGAAGAGAACAGCCCAAGGGGACATCTTCGCTGTGTGTGTTTTAAAGGTCCTCGGGTTTAAGTCCTCGCGTTCGCGGTTTGTTTTGGCGCGTGTGAAGCGCAGCGCTCTGACTGAGGCGACGCGCGCCGCTCCTCCTTATAAAGCGTAACGGGCGCTGACGTCACCCGCGCTGAACTGTTCCTGAAGTATGCGCGGAATGTTTCTTGGCTCTTTTCATTAAAGTAAGCACCACCCTGTCTCTCTCTCTCTCTCTCTCTCTCTCTCTCTCTCTCTCTCTCTCTCTCTCTCTCTCTCTCTCTCTCTCTCTCTGTCTCTCTCTCTCTCTCTGTCTCTCTCTCTCTCTCTCTGTGTCTCTGTCTGTCTCTCTCTCAGTCTCTGTCTCTCTCTCTGTCTCTCTCTCTCTCTCTCTGTCTCTCTCTCTCTGTCTCTCTCTCTCTCTCTGTCTGTCTGTCTCTCTGTCTCTCTCTGTCTTGTGTCTCTCTCTCTGTCTCTCTCTCTCTCTCTGTCTCTCTCAGTCTCTCTCTCTCTCTTGTGTCTCTCTCTCTCTCTCTCGTCTCTCTCTGTCTCTCTCTCTCTTGTCTCTCTCTGTCTCTCTCTCTGTCTCTCTCTCTCTGTCTCTCTCTCTCTCTGTCTCTCTCTCTCTCTCTCTCTCTCTGTGTCTCTCTGTCTCTCTCTCTCTCTGTCTCTATCTCTCTCTCTGTCTCAGTCTATCTCTCTCTCCGTCTCTCTCTCCGTCTCTCTCTTTCTTTTTTTCCTCTAAATGAATTTTCCCCTCGCGCTGAACATTTTTAATTCCTCTTTAATTCTTTCTCGACGTTTTATTTTTGTCTGATATTAGAGTAACGCGGAGCCGGATGTCAGCGCTGATGTATTGTTGGTGACGTCATGTGAATGATTGGCTTCATGTTGTTAATGAAGTGTGTGTCATTCCGAGCGCATCACGCCGCGTCTAAAGTTAACGCGCGTCCCGTTATTCTGCTTTCCTTGACGAATGATTAATGTAAACGTAATGTTCAGATGGTTCAGTAGCATCAAGTTCTGTGCTCGAACCTGAAGCTTTACGGGTCTATTTTTGGCTAGCTTCTCTTTACTCGACAGCTAAAACGATTCCAGATGTGACGCCCGCCTCCAGACGTAACAATATTACCATATTTGGTCTGGCAGTAGCCTACATTATTCACATTTCTGCTGGAGTTATCCAGCCACAAAACATTCCTGACACTTTAAAGGGCTCTTAAATAAGCTCTCCATGGAGGACATTCCTGTCCCTAATTGAATATTCATACCGTCTGTCCATCATGTAATGAAAGAAAAGTGCATCAGGCATCACGTTTTCCATACAAGATGTTTTAAGAAAAGACAAAACAAAGTGGACTGTTTGTGCGAGGTTCACATAAGTGACACTCCAGTGAACTTCAGACATCAAACCACACCGACTGTGAGAGAAAGCAAAGGTGAAAGATTTCAAACGGACCCCGATTGCACTGAATAGTTAACTGGACATTTTTACACAGAGCAGAAGATTTGGAGACCGAGATGCTGATGCTCGTCTGACTCCTGACATGAGATGAGGGCGCTCTGGCGACCTGTCATCCCTCAGGTGCGTTTTTACTCCTACATTTATGGGCTGTTTTTATACGTACTAATAGTTTGTTTCAGAAAACAACTGTTGTTTTAGCAGATGGTGACACTGGATGGTTTGTGTTGTTCTGTGTCTTTGTGATGAAGATGATCCTGCACGACCTTCTGTTGTGATTTTCATCACTAATGACGCACGTTCACAAAACAAAAACAATTCTTCTTAAAGGAACAGTTCACATGCTTGTCATTTCACACTTTGTGGAAAACAAGAGGAGAGATTTCACATTTATATTTTTGGGTTTAACAGATGCTTTTATCCAAAGTGATCACATTGTATTTAAGGTATGTTAGCAGTATGTGGAACTGAACCCACAACACTGGTGTTGCAAGCGCCACACTGTCTGTTTCATACCATGAAAGTGAATGTTGACTGGGACTGTCAGTCATTAACATTCTCCAAACATCTGCTTCAGTGTTCAGGTTTAGAAAAACATGAGTGAAAGTAAATGATACTGATAGAGCTTTCTTTTGGTGAACTGTCCCTTTAACAGTGTGTGTTAGTAAAGAATGCATTTAACAGAGCCCTCACATGAGGCACATTCAGACCAGAGTCAGATCCACATGTTTGACATTTTTGATTGTTTGCTCATTTAAAACTTGTTTGTGTGAAGCATCATAACTAAATTGCCCTCTCTGTGACCACACCTCACTGGTTAAAATCTGCTTTTTCTCTCTTTTTTGATGTTTACAGAGTCCAGTTCTGTCAGAGACAGGTGTGATCTCTCATGACCTATTTCACTGATATTTATAATATCTAAGGGACATAACAGATGTGATAATTAAAATAAGAATGTCCCAGTAAATTTGGAGGCCCTGTAATGTGTGTCACATAATAGGAGTCATTGTTTTCTCAATAGTAGCCTACATTCTGCTTTTACCAGTGTAAGGGCGATCCAGTGAGGTGACCTGTAGCGTGTTCCCTGGAGAGAGTGACCGTAGAGCCCATGCAGCGAGAACATGAGCTCATGGGTGACATCTGTTACTGCACATGCCGTATGGAGACGCGTCTCCTCATTCCTGACGAGAGGGGAGTGGTGTTTTAGGAAACAGTGCTGTCATTGTGTTCCAGTGGAGTCACCCCTCATTTTTCTATTCTGGAATTACACATCCAGAAACCGTTACAAGAGCGTCTTTCATTTGCGTTCATTTGTAATGGCAAACATAATATTTTCCATCGGCCTCCCGCTTTCTTCCAGTCCCTTGGAAGTGCTTCACAATAGCGGGCTGGCAGAGACTAGTGATTGCGAACGCATGACTCACTGTCTTAACCCTCAAACTTGACCCCCCTTAAAGGAGAGCTGAGTAGCAGCCATATTTCTACATTACATAAAGATCCGCAGATGACCAGCAGCTCTGGCCGTGTTTATTTTACAGCAGGATGTGTCCTGATGCCCAAGCTGCGGAAGATCTCTGCTGTGAAACCTCTGATGTTGGAGATGTGGTCCAGGTGTTCGGCCCTGTTTCCTCTGTCGCTTTCCTTTCATAATTCAGTTGGAATGTGTGATGTCATTTCCTGCCACTTCTCTGTGAATGAACTGTTGCTGAACACACAAGTGTCATTTCACTCCCTCTTTTCTGGGCCTCTTGTCATTTTATTAGCAAAATCTCAAAAGTAGGCCGGCCATCAGCCAGTGTTAACAAAAATGACATTTATTAATTTGTCTGAAACACATTAATAACTGGGCCATTGGGTAATCAGGTAATGTGTAGTCGAGTGTAGAATGTTTCATTTTCTGAGAGAAACTAATGTGATGTTTGCACGTGCAAAACCCACTATCTCTATGCTGAGATGATGTGGGCTGGTCAATTACAAGGGTGTAGCTATGCAGTTGCTAAGATGTGGTTTTGCTAAGGCATTTTGTCAGTAGTTATTTGCACTATATATGGTGGTTCTGTGTGAATGTCAGGACATTGCTATGTGGTTGCTAAGTGGTCTGGATGGTTGCTTATTCTAGCTATGACTCTAACTATGACATACTATTCTAGCTATGACTATAACACAAGTCTGGGCAATTGTTTTCATTATGCATGTTCTGTCATCCAGTAGATGAAAATCTGTGCTTAAATAGAAATGTAACAGCACACCTTTATCCAACAGGCTGCAAGATTTGAGATCATATCTGTAGCACAGATATGGCTGAGTGTAAAACTTATGATAGTAATATTTAGTTAAGCAATGGAAAGAGATATTGTGTTTATTAAACACGTAAAATTCTTCTGTCATGTGGAAATTTTACAGCTTTTAAAGTTCAGACACCTGGAATGAATAAATATTTTAGTCATGACATGTTCTTCCTTGGACCGTAAGAGAAAGTTTCAATCTTGTGTGAAGCTCCATACACAATCCAGTGGGATTCACAGTGTGGATTTGAAACTGATTTATGCCAAAAAAAAATGTAAATGTTAAAGTGAATATGTAGAAAAATACATAAAATAAAGTGAAGTTGTTGTTGAGAAAAATTGCAGAGAGTTTATGAAGATATGAAATCATATGCTCCAGTATAATATTAGAGGGTCATCCAGACCAGAAAGAGCATATACATTTTTTACAAACATTTTTCATAATCACCACCATTTTATTATAGAAAGTAGAGACACAAACCCCGTGAAAGTAGTCAATACATCATTTGGGTGAACTACACCTTCAGTTGCTTGGCAACCGCAAACAGCCTACTGTTCAGCTAATGAAAAAAATTTTTTATTATTGTAACTAATAAATGCTAATAAAAAACTATGACCATTATAGTATCTTTCATCATGTTAAGGGGGTTAACTTTACAATGCTATATAATGTTCATGCACAGTGTTGTTATATAATGTGTTCATGTAAACCAGTTCTAAAAGCTCATTGAAGCTTTCAAACTTCATTCATCTTTTCTGGACCTCATAGCTGTGAGCCAGGTGTGCTAAGAACTGCTTTCCCTACCTAAACCTGCATATTTCCTCTCCAAAGGAAAAGCTGGAGGAATGGAAACTGGGGCTCGGGAAGGGTGGGTGGAATGAGAGGATGGAATGTGGAGCTCCAGGAATGTTTAGACCTGTGTGGATAATTGAGTGGATCTGGAAGAAGAAAAGACAAACTTTGTTCCTGGGGTGTAGAGGAATGCACTCACGGATGTCTGGAGAATGATTCCAGCCAGGCTCAATGGAAAGACACAAGAATGCCCATAGAAAAGAGGAATTCCAGCTCTAAACAAACACATTCACAGTATGACCCCAGCTGTGGAGTTCCATCTGAAATGGACAATTCCTTGTTTTGGGATTTCCTGTGTGTGACCAAATGCTTTTTAAAAACACTTTTCTCATTATTATGTTTGATTTTCTACCGGCAAGGTATTTTTCATACACTCATATTCATACAAAGGTCTGTGAAACTGTTGAAGGTTTTATCTGTACAGTTGTCTCTGATATACTGAGTTGTTTTTGAGCTGGATGGGGTAACAGGACAGGCAGGGGCGGATATCTGCGTTCCTCTTTGAGTAAAGGGCCATCAGTGGATTGTTCCACATCATTTCCTGCTTATGTTAACAAACGTTTTGTATCAATCTTAATAACTAAAATGAAGGACCTCTTCGTTTCAGAGGTGCTATTGGTTGTTCACACATTAGTTTTAAGGTTAATACAACATGCTAAAGAAAGTTGCAATAGATTTGAAAGTACTAAAGTATCAGACCTGTTTAAACGTTAGGATGCATAAGCTCCGGTTAATTTTTCTAGGGAATGAATTAACTGATATCTTGTGATGTGATATACTCACAAACATGTTTACACAGATTAAATCTAACACCAATAAATCATCACGACGACACCATTAAATCATCATGACGACACCATTAAATCACGACAACACCATTAAATCATCATGACGACACTATTAAATCACAACAACACCATTAAATCATCATGACGACACCATTAAATCACGACAACACCATTAAATCACAACAACACCATTAAATCATCACAACACCATTAAATCATTATGACGACACCATTAAATCACGACAACACCATTAAATCATCATGACACCATTAAATCATCATGACACCATTAAATCATGACAACACCATTAAATCATCACAACACCATTAAATCATCATGACGACACCATTAAATCACGACAACACCATTAAATCATCATGACGACACCATTAAATCACAACAACACCATTAAATCATCATGACACCATTAAATCATCATGACACCATTAAATCATCACAACACCATTAAATCATCATGACGACACCATTAAATCACAACAACACCATTAAATCATCATGACGACACCATTAAATCATCATGACACCATTAAATCATCATGATGACACCATTAAATCACAACACCACCATTAAATCATCATGACGACACCATTAAATCACGACAACACCATTAAATCATCATGACGACACCATTAAATCATCATGACACCATTAAATCATCATGATGACACCATTAAATCACAACACCACCATTAAATCATCATGACGACACCATTAAATCACGACAACACCATTAAATCATCATGACACCATTAAATCATCACGACGACACCATTAAATCATCACAACACCATTAAATCATCATGACGACACTATTAAATCACAACAACACCATTAAATCATCACAACACCATTAAATCATCATGACACCATTAAATCATCACAACACCATTAAATCATCATGACGACACTATTAAATCACAACAACACCATTAAATCATCATGACACCATTAAATCATCATGATGACACCATTAAATCATCACAACACCATTAAATCATCATGACGACACTATTAAATCATCACAACACCATTAAATCATCATGACGACACCATTAAATCATCATGACACCATTAAATCATCATGATGACACCATTAAATCATTACAACACTATTAAATCATCACAACACCATTAAATCATCATGACGACACTATTAAATCACAACAACACCATTAAATCATCATGACACCATTAAATCATCATGATGACACCATTAAATCATCACAACACCATTAAATCATCATGACGACACCATTAAATCACAACAACGCCATTAAATCATCATGACGACACCATTAAATCACAACAACACCATTAAATCATCACAACACCATTAAATCATCATGACACCATTAAATCATCACAACACCATTAAATCATCATGACGACACCATTAAATCACGACAACACCATTAAATCATCATGACACCATTAAATCATCATGATGACACCATTAAATCATCACAACACCATTAAATCACAACAACACCATTAAATCATCATGACGACACCATTAAATCACGACAACACCATTAAATCATCATGACACCATTAAATCATCACGATGACACCATTAAATCATCACAACACCATTAAATCATCACAGCACCATTAAATCACAACAACACCATTAAATCATCATGACGACACCATTAAATCACGACAACACCATTAAATCATCATGACACCATTAAATCATCACAACACCATTAAATCATCATGACACCATTAAATCATCATGACGACACTATTAAATCACAACAACACCATTAAATCATCATGACACCATTAAATCACCATGATGACACCATTAAATCATCACAACACCATTAAATCATCATGACGACACCATTAAATCATCATGACACCATTAAATCATCATGATGACACCATTAAATCACGACAACACCATTAAATCATCATGACACCATTAAATCATCACAACACCATTAAATCATCATGACACCATTAAATCATCACAACACCATTAAATCATCATGACGACACTATTAAATCACAACAACACCATTAAATCATCACGACACCATTAAATCATCATGATGACACCATTAAATCATCACAACACCATTAAATCATCATGACGACACCATTAAATCATCATGACACCATTAAATCATCATGATGACACCATTAAATCATTACAACACTATTAAATCATCACAACACCATTAAATCATCATGACGACACCATTAAATCACAACAACACCATTAAATCATCACAACACCATTAAATCATCATGACACCATTAAATCATCACAACACCATTAAATCATCATGACGACACCATTAAATCACGACAACACCATTAAATCATCATGACACCATTAAATCATCATGATGACACCATTAAATCATCACAACACCATTAAATCACAACAACACCATTAAATCATCATGACGACACCATTAAATCACGACAACACCATTAAATCATCATGACACCATTAAATCATCACGATGACACCATTAAATCATCACAACACCATTAAATCATCACAGCACCATTAAATCACAACAACACCATTAAATCATCATGACGACACCATTAAATCACGACAACACCATTAAATCATCATGACACCATTAAATCATCCGACAACACCATTAAATCATCATGACACCATTAAATCATCACAACACCATTAAATCATCATGACGACACCATTAAATCACAACACCACCATTAAATCATCATGACGACACCATTAAATCACGACAACACCATTAAATCATCATGACACCATTAAATCATCACGATGACACCATTAAATCATCACAACACCATTAAATCATCATGACGACACTATTAAATCACAACAACACCATTAAATCATCACAACACCATTAAATCATCACGACACCATTAAATCATCACAACACCATTAAATCATCATGACGACACTATTAAATCACGACAACACCATTAAATCATCACAATGACACCATTAAATCATCACAACACCATTAAATCACGACAACACCATTAAATCATCACAACACCATTAAATCATCACGACAACACCATTAAATCATCATGACGACACTATTAAATCACGACAACACCATTAAATCACAACAACACCATTAAATCATCATGACACCATTAAATCATCACAACACCATTAAATCATCATGACGACACTATTAAATCACGACAACACCATTAAATCATCACGATGACACCATTAAATCATCACAACACCATTAAATCACAACAACACCATTAAATCATCACAACACCATTAAATCACCACAACACCATTAAATCATCACGATGACACCATTAAATCATCATGACGACACCATTAAATCACGACAACACCATTAAATCACCACGACACCATTAAATCATCACAACGCCATTAAATCATCATACGCCATTAAATCATCATGACACCATTAAATCATCATGACGACACCATTAAATCATCACAACGCCATTAAATCATCATGACACCATTAAATCATCATGACGACACCATTAAATCATCACAACACCATTAAATCATCACAGACACCATTAAATCATCACAACGCCATTAAATCATCATGACGCCATTAAATCATCATGACACCATTAAATCATCATGACGACACCATTAAATCATCACAACACCATTAAATCACGGCAACGCCATTAAATCATCATGATGACACCATTAAATCATCACGATGACACCATTAAATCATCACAACACCATTAAATCATCACGATGACACCATTAAATCATCACAACATCATTAAATCATCATGATGACACCATTAAATCATCATGACACCATTAAATCATCACGATGACACCATTAAATCATCACAACACCATTAAATCATCACGATGACACCATTAAATCATCACAACACCATTAAATCATCACGATGACACCATTAAATCATCACGACGCCATTAAATCATCAGCGCCATTAAATCATCACGATGACACCATTAAATCATCATGACACCATTAAATCATCACGATGACACCATTAAATCATCAAGACAACACCATTAAATCACCATGACACCATTAAATCATCACAACACCATTAAATCATCACAATGACACCATTAAATCATCACGACACCATTAAATCACGACAACACCATTAAATCATGACTCTGGAGAAGTGAAACATGGCCGGGCTGACTGACCGGTGCCGTGGTCTGGGCTGTTCCTCAGTCTCTGGTCAAAGAAGCGCTCCGGACCAGCAGTCTAGAGGTGGACTTGTGACAGCGCAAAGAAACAGGAAGAGTACGTGTTGGTTCTGAAGCACTGGCTTGGGCTGGAGGTGACCGAGCTGCCCGCGGATGAGACACTGCCGGGCTGTGTGTTTGTGGAGGACGTGGCTGTGGTGTGCGCTGGTCACCAGACCTGAAGCCGAGAGCAGGCACAGGAAGGTACAGTAACAGCCCACCAAAGCAAACCCGTCTCCCGGTCTTATGTTTATAATGCACTCTGAACTTGATCAATTTTGCACTTGACCCCTATATAAACACAATCCCACGTCAAATCCCATATTATTATTTATCAGATGATTGTGAGTGTATAACATCTGAGATCAGCCGGCCCTCCAGAAGAAGTTTGTGAATGTACCAGATGAACTCACCAAGTATTATGAGATTTTGCAGTTTGTCTTCTGCTGATATGAATGACAGTGTTTGGTTTGCTTTTGAAAGCTGAACTGGTTCACAGTTGATTTTGTTTCATGAGTGTAGAGAATATTTTTACCCAAGCTCAAACTAAAAACTAAACTGATGCCTTACCTTACCTAAATTCTCAATTCTATTTACAGAGTTCATGGGTGTCAAATACCACTGAGCAAAGTTTAACTTTTCAGTTCAGTTTCAAAACTTTTTACTGTTTTCTGTGTGTGTGTGTGTGTATGTTTTGTGTCTGTGTGTGTGTGTGTATGTTTTGTGTCTGTGTGTGTGTGTGTGTGTGTGTGTGTATGTTTTGTGTCTGTGTGTGTGTGTGTGTGTGTATGTTTTGTGTCTGTGTGTGTGTATGTTTTGTGTGTGTGTGTGTATGTTTTGTGTCTGTGTGTGTGTGTGTGTGTGTGTGTGTGTGTATGTTTTGTGTCTGTGTGTGTGTGTGTGTGTGTGTATGTTTTGTGTCTGTGTGTGTGTGTGTGTGTATGTTTTGTGTCTGTGTGTGTGTGTGTGTGTGTTTTGTGTCTGTGTGTGTGTGTGTAGTTTTGTGTGTGTGTGTGTGTGTGTGTGTGTATGTTTTGTGTCTGTGTGTGATGTGTGTCTGTTGTGTGTGTTTGTGTCTGTGTGTGTGTGTGTGTGTATGTTTTGTGTCTGTGTGTGTATGTTTTTGTGTGTGTGTGTGTGTGTGTATGTTTTGTGTCTGTGTGTGTGTGTGTATGTTTTGTGTGTGTGTGTGTGTGTATGTTTTTGTGTGTGTGTGTGTGTGTATGTTTTGTGTCTGTGTGTGTGTGTGTGTGTGTGTATGTTTTGTGTCTGTGTGTGTGTGTGTGTGTGTGTTTGTGTGTGTGTGTGTGTGTGTGTATGTTTTGTGTGTGTGTGTGTGTGTGTGTGTGTGTGTATGTTTTGTGTCTGTGTGTGTGTGTGTGTGTGTGTATGTTTTGTGTCTGTGTGTGTGTGTGTGTGTATGTTTTGTGTCTGTGTGTGTGTGTGTGTATGTTTTGTGTGTGTGTGTGTGTGTGTGTTTTGTGTGTGTATGTTTTCAGCGTCCTGCAGCACAGGTGACCTCCAGAGATATCTGGCCTGTTGTACACTCAGTGAGTTAACTGTGTGTATATATGTGGTCACATGATCGCTTTATTTAGACCAGGAACAGAGGGACTCGTGAAACACGCGTTGATGCTGTACATGCAAATGTTTTGGCATAACTTTCAAAGTTTTGTTCTGACACTTTTTCTGAGTGCAATGGCATGAAATTGTGTATGTAGCTACAGTTATATACAGTTACAGTTGTTAATAAGGAATTATAGAATTTCAGTTGTATTAACAAACAGTACCTCATCTAAAGATATCTGCTGTTGACCTTCCCCATATAACCGCCCTCTTCTGTTCAAAGACTCTCTCTCACTCTCTCTCTCTCTCACTCTCTCTCTCTCTCTAGAAGAATTGTGATTATATGTGATTATTATGTTTTTGATGTGATTTCTTTTGATCACAGTTCAGTGTGTTTAATTCAGGTTTAATTTTGCTGGTAACAGTTTGGAAATTCAGATCTTATGTCACTGAAATACTGAGGTCAAATCTCAAACTGTTGTCATTATTAGAACTACATTTTTAGCAAACACCAAAGTGCATCAAGGCTTGTCAGGAATCAGATTCATGTGTGAGTTTTTGGATTTTGTTCTTCTGTCAGGTCTGATGAAAGATCATGATTTTACTGGCTGCTGAAGTATCACAGTGTGAAATGATCAGTATGTCAGAGCTTCAGTTGATCACGTTTGTTCAATTGTATCTGGGGTTCTGGAGTTAAGTAGGTCATGGCAACTCAGCCCTCACATTTGAGAGGAGTTAAGACAAAATGAAGAGCACATTTTGTTGGGCACAAAGTTCCTTTGGGGATAGAGAGACATTCTTTAGCCTTTAAATACTGTATCTAAGTGAAGTGCCAAGCTGGACATTTAACCTGAATTCAGTTGGTGAAAAGCTGTTTGGTTGCTGAAAGAGGTTTAGATTCTGTGTGCAGTCCAGACTAAGCGTGTGATATAAAACTGTTGTCATGTGACCAGTGATTGTGTTTGTTTTTTGTGTTTCGCATCAGTATACTGGCCTTTTAATTACTTTCAATTAAAAGTAATTAAAGACCCGAGTGTCCAAAACCAACTGTGTTATTGTGATTTATGCGCCAGTCATTTTCAGATTCATATGCCATTTAAAAAAACATTATTATTTGTGCTACAGGGATTTCAGCACAGTTACGAGATGTATGAACCTGAGGAAACTAAAACACTCTTAAATGTGGTGAGATCTCATACAGTGTTTTTCTCACATCTCTACAGATGTGAGGATTGTGGTTTATTTCTCAACAGAACTGAATGAAGCTGCCGTATCGTGTTGTCAGCTCCAGAGGTCGTGGATCCAGATGAGATCTGCAGGGTTGTGGTATAAATGCTGCTCAGATGAAACACATGCCATCATGGACAGGTTGCGTGACATGCCCTGATCCTCAAAGACAATTTCTTCTGTTTCCAATAGAGCAGTTAAACAGATGAAGAGATACATGGTGATTTGGGGGATTTTTTGTTGTTTTTTGGTGACTGGATGATTGAATGATTTTCATTATAAGCTGGTGTGGGGCTTTGTGAATTGTGTCTTTGATTTTATTTTTTCTCAGGTGAAGGTCATTCTTAAAACTACAGTAAAATTACTGTAACAGCCTTGAGGGACATTTTGCTGGAATAAATTGAATACAGTTCATTAGATCAACTGAAGGCTGATTTCGGCTGACGTGTGATGTAACAATTATTACAGAATGACAGATGTTACTAAAGGAGACAAATACACAATACACACAATAGCAACAGCTATTTCTCGTGTTTATGGGGGGAAACGTTTCTGGAAGTTGTTTCCTGTAATCTCTGTGATTCTGGAGAACTTGGGCAACGTTTAACAGGATGAAGATCCTTCAAATCAAACATGCTTTTGATATAATTGCATGTTCATAATTACAGTGTACGCTTTCATTGTACTGCACTTGACTGAGGGTTTTGGTGGCGTGATCTCACAGTTAAAGTGTAGCAAGTGATTTTTGAGAAACACTCTTGATATTTAAAATCAAAATCCAACTGTAATAATACAGATAGAAGGATGGATGTCTTTTAGGGTTTTTTAGAGCGATTTGTTTTCACGATGTCAGTGTACAACACACATGCTTTGCTAGGTCATGGTTAGCATCATCAAGACTGTGTGAAAATCTCATCTGACCGTATGTGTGACTCTTTTAAAAGCATATGTTGAGAAGAACCGAGCAGAAGGACCAGCCACAGTCCTGAATTTTTAGAGTATTTAAATAGCTCCAGTAATAGACCAGCATCCACAGACTGGAAGCTCAATCAAATAATGATGCAGCATTTCAGTGTACATGCATCAGAAGAACTGGGAGCAGTTTAGCATGTGTGTGTGTTTACAAATTTACATTTAGGCATTTAGCAGATGCTTTAATCCAAAGCGATTTACAAGGTGAGGAGAACAATGAAGCGCTAAACCATAAGAAGGAAAGAAGAATTACAGTTACCAAGATTACAACATTTCAATAGTGGATAGAGATGATACCTGTTGGGAGAGAGAAGAAAGGGTTCCTTCATCGTTCTCCTCACCTTGTAAGTCGCTTTGTATAAAAGCATCTGCTAAATGTAAATGTTTGTGAGCGGTTAGATCATCAGTGTGAGAACAAAGAGAGTAAAGTGAGACACTTTCTGACACCCGTGTAAAGAGCTGTTTGAGGGGTAACACTTGGTTTTAGGGTAAGGATTTGAATTAGGTTAGGTTAGGTTTAGAGTAAGGGTTAGGCAGTTAGTTGGGATGGTTAAGGTTAGATTAAGGGGCTAGAGATTCTCTTGTATCAATGTTTGTTTTCACAAAGATAGCTGTACAAATGTGTGTGTATGTTTCTGAGTTATGACTATAGCACATGGTCTGTGTATGACATCACTGCCTCATCAGTGTTCATATACAGAACACACATGGGGCCTCTGGTGTGTGTGGTGGGTCCTCAGATCATCAGGTGATCATCAGTGTGTGGAGATGTTTCTCCATGACCTTTGTGCACTCTGGGAGTCTGATGACATCACCTTCAGCATGCACGACACACAAAGGTGAAGTGTGTCACTTCTCATAAGCAGGTCTAATGCGCAAATACAACAAATAAGCCATTTGTAGCTGGAGACCAAAATAATAACCAATATCATTATTTAAAATGTTTTGATCAGACTACCACAACAAAAATTCAGTGAATTATAATAATTATAATTTTTTGATATTTCAATGGGGCAAAAGTTGCACATGTCTTAGTAGTGTCTAAAAGCTGCTGTCCCTAGTTGTAATTTGTCTTTTTAGTACATTATAACATGTTTGTGTCTCTGTGCCCCCCCCCCCCGCTCCTGCAGCCCTCCTCACTGTAGCATTTCTAGCCCAGCGAGAGCTGCTGTTTTAGCCATCACACAAGCACTTCTGTCTGGAGTTCTGCTCTGTAAACGTTACCTCAAACACAAACTACTTCAAGAATGATAATGACAGAAACATTCACACTGGAAAAACTCTCTACACACTCCTGTTTCTCGTCCTCTGTCTCCTTCACAATCTGTTTTTCTTTCTCGCTGTTGTTGATGTTGTTCAGTTGTTTTCTCTGGTCATTAGCTGCTCATGAACACAGATGAGTAATGCAGTAGTTTGATTGGCCGCTGGCTCGCTGTCTCAGCATGCACCTGTGTCACAGCACAGTCTTGTGTGGGTGTCTCACCTCTGCATGCCGTTCGCGTGAGGAAACGTCTGTTTTGGAAAGGACATGTCCAGCCGTCTGCCTCCTGATGTCTCCAGTACAGTGTAGAATCTTGATGTGAATGCAGAAATCATTTGCAGATGGGGAGATGATTCCCTGAGGACTGGCTGTATGCAAAACTCTTACATAAGACAATATCTGTAGTGCAGATGTGTCAAAGCGGTTCTTGTGCGAAGTGTGTGGAACTGTAAGATAGTGAATATTTACAATGCATTCTATGTTATTTTTTGCACATAAATTTAAGAATCTTTTGGCCATAAAGACACTAGCAGTTTTACACACTTTTTATGTGGCATACTGTTTGCATGAGAGCGGAATTATTCCAATATCCTCTCATTAAAATATCATTATGATTTTTGCTCATAATTAGCACATAGGACCAGAATACATAGAACACTAAAATATTTTGTCAGATACAATATAACACTGGAACTGTTCTCCACCAAAGTTTTGTCTGTATTGCATACAATTATGTTGTTTTATTGTTATCAGAAGTAGTTCTAGAGTGAGTGTAAACCTGATTTCAGAGGTCTGGTGGTGAGCGAGCCGTCCTCCTCCTCATGAGAACAGTTCTGTGGCTTTAAGCAGCTCTGTTGTGTTGTGTGCATGAGGAGAGCAGGAGAATCAAACTCACAGTCACAGGTCATAAATAAACCACAGAATAACTGTGACAGAGTCCCGTCCCCATGTCGCAGGCATGGGCACGGGCATGGGCATGGGTAACACCTGTCCTGACCTCTGACCTCACAACAGTGACGATGAGGGCACATGCTGACCATGTAGGGTGCTGGCTTAGACCTTGCTCTGCTCTGATTGGACAGCTGATGATGCATTTGAAGATTCTTTATGAAACAGGAAGGTGCCAGATGTCAGAAATGTCAGATAGACAGCTATGAGTTTCATTAGTAAGATGTGTTTGTGGAGTGTGTATGTGTCTGTGTGTGTATGTCTATGTGAGTGTGTATGAATGTAACTCATCTTTTATGTTTAGCTGTCATGTGAATGTCACAATGGTAATGCAAACTGTCTCGTGTCACGCCTCCACAGATAAATTCACACCGTAACTTCCACTTTGTAAGTATTTGGGATGCGCTTTGTGACACTTAAATGTAATTGCTGAAGTTTGACTGTGTGAAGATTCTTGAATTTTTTTGCCTTTGTGCTGCACAGAAGTGTCATATGTGTTTGGAGAGACATGAGGGTGAGCAAACAGTGACTGACGAGTGTGCATGTCTGTGTTCCTGCGTGTTTGTGTGGTGTTTTGACATTCAGTGTTTGTAAGTTAAAGGTTTGCATTATGTCACTGCGTGGGCCTTTGTTTGTTTCATAATATTATGCTGCAATATCTCTGATCTCATTCTTTTCTATCAGCAGATGGAACTGTTGTATGTTTATATTTCCATCATATTCTGGCTTTAGCCACATTGAGTCTGATTTGTGAAACATGAGCAGAAGGGATTTCAGAGAAATCATGGTATAATCTGTTCTTGTATTTAATTCAAACAAACACTTTATCTCAGATTGCAGCATATGACACAGTTGTGTTCTCCTGTCCTCCATGAGAGAGGCAACTTGTCACAACCGTTACACATTACACGCAGCTCAGCTGTCCAGCTTTTACAGGCACCTTTCAGAGCACTGTTGCATATTGCACACATGAATATTCAAGTTCAAATCTCTACTCCTTGCATACAAAACCACTACTGGCTTTGCACCAACCTACCTTTACAAACTCATTCACATCTATACCCCTGCCAGATCCCTACGGTCAGAAAAAGAACGTTGCCTGGTAATACCCTCTTCAAAGGGCACGCTATCACTTCCTCGCAGGTTCATATGCACTATCCCTTCCTGGTGGAATAACCTCCACCAGGAAGGACAAGTAAATGTCCAGAGATTTCTGTTTTTCATTTCCTGAATTAAGATGGTATAGATTTATGACAGGATATCTTTAGCCCAGAGCTGGATACGGGTCATGTGTTTCTCTGTGACCCCACACAGGAAGTTGAAAACAGGAGTAAGGGTCAGTGGGAAATTCCTGGTTGATTTATGGTTGTTTTATAGAGCGTGTATGTGACAGAGTCAAGTGTGTGAGCTTATACGTGTTTCATTCTCCACTACATGTCTGCAGTGTTTAATGCACAGAATTGGGGAATGTTTACTGTTACATTAATGTTTTTTCCAAATAAATGTAACAAATTTGCTTTAAATTTGGCTGATTTGTAGTGTGATGTTACTCTAAAACACTGTACAGTAATACTTGTACATATTTTACACAAAATGATCATTTTAATGTTAGGTGCTTTTTATCTTTGATATATTTTCTTGAAATGACTCAGTCATGTGCAGTCTTTAAATTATATGGATGTGTACTACAGGAGTGTGTGTAGTTGTGTGTTTGTGGACTTGCTGTGCACAACGTATTGTTCATACAGGGTTGCTGGTTGTCTTCTGAAGGCTGTAGATACTTCCACAGTGTTCCTCTGACCTTCATCCCAGTCTGAGCTGTGGATTTCAGGTTCTGAATCTCCTTTCAGACATGCATTCCCCCAGTGGATCTATAGTGAGAGAAGAGTAACCTGAAATCTACTTCTGTGAGACAGTCAAAGACCTGCAGCTTTACCTTATGAGATGAGAGAGAGATCAAGAGAGAAAGAGAATAAGAGAGAGACAGAGGGGGGAGAAAAATGGGCAGAGAGAGAGAGTATGCCAGAGAGACAGGCAGAGGAAGAGAGAGCCAGGCAGAGATGGGGAACACATCAGATGTCCCGCTGTGTTTGTTTGTCTAAGATGATGTGAGTCCAGATTCTGCATTCCTTTAGTTGTGGCAAATATCTGTGTTAGACTCATTATCTGTCCGTGTTTACAGTTAAAGTCGAGTGAATTCTGTGGAATTAATATTGCTAAGCAGTTTTAACTTTGTTTGTCATCAGTGATGGTAGAAGCAACATCAGGAATGTTCTGGAATGTTCAGGACTCCCTCAGTTCCACATATAGTGAGAAGTTTTTTGTTATGAGAAGTTTTATGTGGAAAAATAACAGCTGATGTGCTATTGAAATAATTTCTACTCCTAAATTAATTGTTTTAGTAGGTCATATTAACTATAAATTCATCTAACTAAACAATTAAAGATCATGTTAAGTTATTTGTCCATAACCTAATTAATATTCATGACCATCTTTTTAATAGCCACGCAAACCTAAGAAAGCATCTGTAGACCATCATCAACTGTCTGAGGAATGACTTCAAGTGTGTGTGGATTGACCACTGAGATGCAGTCATAGAGAGAGAGAGAGAGAGAGAGAGAGAGTGAGAGAGAGGCAAGCATTCATGAGATTCAGGGCGACGCTGCTCGAACAAACAGGATCACATTGTGTTTGAAGGGGAGAGTTTTCTGGATATTCCCACAAGTGTCTGGAGTCTGTGTTTTTATGACAGAACTGTCTGGCTATAGGAAGAGATTCCCCTGTGGAGCAAGAGTAAGTGTGAAGGACCATCTCCACT
Source organism: Chromobotia macracanthus (assembly GCA_036877525.1). Classification (NCBI taxonomy): domain Eukaryota; kingdom Metazoa; phylum Chordata; class Actinopteri; order Cypriniformes; family Botiidae; genus Chromobotia; species Chromobotia macracanthus. The sequence goes on from JAZGTH010000006.1 coordinate 819,456, forward strand.
GGGCCTACCGTTGAAACTGGGTCACTTGTTGGAGCTGGACCTGGTTATAAAGGAACATCTTCCAGATCCTCCTGATGGAGCAGCTGTTTGTGGTATTCTGAGGCCTCCTGAAGAAGGTGAGATCTGTCATGTGGATCAGACCGTCTGTCTGAGAGGTTGCCCTCAACTGAGCAGCGTGTTTAGTTGTGTTGGGCTTTAGCTGTTCAGGGAAGGAGACTGAGGTTAGCAAAGCTTCTGAAAGTTTCCACTGTCACACACATGAGCAACTGATTCATCTGAATGAACTGCTTTCACCAAACACTTTAAATGAACTGGTTCAAAAAACATTTTGAGTTAAAAGTTGTTAGTTTATCAAGGTATTTTCACATTTCTCCTTACAAAATTGTAAGTGATGTTTTTTGTAGTGTAACTGTAGTCTAATATGCCTGTTTGCTTTGATGTTTTAGCTTTCACAGGTTGTGTGACGTGTTGTATAGTTTATAAAGTATAAAGAGAGCAAGATTAAAAGAGTGAGTGATTCAGAGATTCAGAGCGTCAGATGAACCCTGAACCAGAGGAGTGTTAGAAGAGATTCCTCATGTTCATTCAAGATCCAAGACATCTGGAGGAAACACTGACCATATAAGGCCAGTATCCCCTAGACCATCACTAAAATTAGACCCAGCATCTTACTGTGATGGAACAGGCCGTAAGATTGAAGATAAACAGACGAGTTCAGAGCGTGAAGATGGCCTTCAGTTTTTCTGAGGAAGTGTTTCACTAGTATAGTGCATTTGTCTTGAGAGCAGAGCTTTGTGTCATTTGTTGAGTCATAACAGATCTCTCCTTCTTGTAGCTCTTACCATCTGAAAGTAAGTGCCAACATATTCCATAAAACTACAATAAAAAAGAGAAAAAACAGTTCTGGGAAAGCCCTTCATTAACATTTATGGGAAGCTCCACAACTGAACTAAGTTTTCCTTTTATATATTCTCTTCTCTCTCTCTCTCTCTCTCTCTCTCTCTCTCTCTCTCTCTCTCTCTCTCTCTCTGTTTCTCTTCTCTCTCTCTCTCTCTCTCTCTCTCTCTCTCTCTCTGTTTCTCTCTCTCTCTCTCTCTCTCTCTCTCTCTCTCTCTCTCTGTCTCTCTCTCTCTCTCTCTCTCTCTCTCTCTCTCTCTCTCTCTCTCTCTCTCTCTCTGTCTCTCTCGGTCTTTTTGTCTTCCTCCTTCCAAACATTGCAAAGTTTCTTTGGTCTGTTGTTAATTTTCTTTCTCATGTTTTTTTTCCATACAAGCCCGTCATATTTCTGGGCGTATGGGCAGTGGAAGAGACCCACCGGGCGGAGAGCCAGGACATTCTTAGGAAAATGTTGCAGACCGGGTCGGTGTGCTGTTCTCCTCACACAAAGAGGGTTGTGTTCTTCTGACACTCCACAAGTGCAATGAGAGAATCCGATGGAAACAGTCTAATGGCCATGAGAAGTGGTGTGTGTAAGTTAGTTCTGCTGTGTTTAGTGCTGATTATTAACATTCTCTGTGGAATTTGCAGTTCAGTCACATACAGTTGCCTGATTCATCACGTATTTAATGGCACAAGATCATCCTCAGGCAAGCAATGGCACAAACATCTAGACTCTCTTGTCCACAACGCACACACTCTCTCTTTGGTGGTCTTGTTTACCTGTGTGTGTCATTATAAACTTCATAGTTTGGCCAGTAATTCACAGACAACTGGTTGGAGATTTAAAAATCTATCCCATAATCCCTCACTGCTGGATCTGCTGGTGTTTTCTTAAGTGATGGACTTTTAATTTTCTTCTTTCTAGAGACTGTACCATACAGTCTTTAGTGACTGGTGTGTTTTAAAGACTGATTCTTTTTGTTTTGAGATGTTCTCGGTTTGTTTGGCAGAAGGCTGAAGGTCTGGTTGGCTAGCTTTGTGAGGTGAAACACATTCTTGCAAGGTGTCGTTTCATTTTTACAGCTAATCACACACACACGGCGCACACACACACTCTGTGTCTGTGTGCAGAAGTAAAGCTCAGGTTCTGCTCTTCTCCAGGGATTCTGGAGGTGTCTGGGAAGAATGTTTTGTTTTCCTTGTGTTTGTATTTGTTGTGTCTCTGTGTGTTTCTACAAGCTCTCTACCCTCGTCTGTAATCTCTCCAATCAGGACGGGCTGCTGTGTTATTCTGCTATACTGATACACCAGCAGAGGTTATTGAATCATGAAAAACACCGCTCACATGATCAGAGCACATTTCTCTCATTCCATCGTTTGGTTACGGAGGTGTTGCTTTACAGCAGCTCGTCTGAGTTTATTGGCTTCTGGGAAAAGTGGTATTTCACTGCTGTTTATGGAAGCACTGTGTGCCTGTAACCATAGTAACAGCGGCCTTTCTGTCTCATTGTTTGTTAATAAGCAGTAGAGAGAGAGAGCGACAGTAAGAGAGTGAAACCGCGTAACAAACCCCAATCAGACGTATTAAACATCAGTGTGCTTTAAACATCAGAGGAGAGATCTTTCATTACTTTCCTAAACAGTCTGTGTCTGGTGTGTGAAAATCTTGCTCTGAGAGAATCTGATCTGTATCTGGAGACTAAAGATCACAGAGACCTTTTATTACATTTTCTTCAGAAAATGTGAAGAACTAATTTAGTCGCCTGATTTTTTACAAAACTCTTCCTCTTCTAGCTAGTCTAGCTGGGCAGATGTATTTCTTTGACTTGAAGTGGACACAGTTCCTCTCCAAACAGACTCTGAATCACCCCACAGAGACCCGCAGGTGCAGCCCCGTCACATACTTCCAGAGGCCTCTAATGGCTCAGCAAACCTGAAACCGGTTGGCACTGTAGAGCGCTGGACCCGAGAGACTGCGCCAGGCCGAGGCAGGGAGAAACGAGCCCGTTACGAAAGAGACTTTCGGTGGGAATCTGTCTGGGGGGGTCAGTCTTTATTCTGGAATGTTCTGTCAACTGCTCCACTCTGGTACAGTAACTCTGGTCAGATACAGTAGGCCAGCATTACATTATCAGCAAGAGTTTACTGTTGGTCAAGCCAGTGATGCTAAATTCAGTTCACTGTGTTTGTAAAGTACTTCTTACTATATGTACTCTTCCAAAGCAGCTTAACAGAAAATATTACATTACAAATCCCTCAGTGAGCAAGACAAAGAAAACAATGGCAAGAAAAATTCCAGATGAAGAAGAAAAGAGTAGGTTACACATACCTCATAATTGTGTCATTTAATCAAAGCTGATGCATGATGCATTTACACTAAACTGATGTTTGAAATGACATGAGTAATGACATGAGTAATGACATGAGTAAATCACGGAAAATGTTTCATTTTGAAGTAAATGGTCCCTTTAAAGGTGCCGATTTAAAAAACTTCCAGCCCTGATTTTGGTTTTTCCGAAGAGGAAAAAACAATTATTTTGTAGGAATTATTTGTGGAATTTTATAGGAATTATTTGTGGAATATCTGTTTATCTGTGTGATGGGTGGCAGACTCTCTGTCGACCGTGTTCAGCTGAGGAATTCTGTGAGCAAAACATGCCTCATTTATTTCACTTCAGCTGGAGTAAAAACATAAATCATGTTAACGTCATCTTATGCTCCCTTAAAATAACAAAAACGCAGAAGCTTTACATGTTATCTTGTGGTTGAAAGCTGCTTTTATTGCACCTGTACAGATGTTTTCTGTATTAAAAGTTTAGCACACATGAAAATGCAGGTGTGCATTTAGTGCTGTAACTATATTCTTGAGGTATTCACGCTCTGTTAGAAACTCTGAACCCCCGTGAGTCTGTGTCTGCTGCCCATCTGCCCCTCACAGACGTCAAACCCGCTGGATCTCATTTCTGCAGCGATCTGATAATGTGTACCTGAGCTCTGCTTCTCCTCGCCAGTCACATCAATCCCTGCCTTCTGGTAGCTTCTGTTTCTTTAATTGAAACCCTCTCGTCCAGCGCAGATAAACGGCAGGTTTCATGTTCCTCATCATTTCTCTGTTACAGACACACAGTTTTGCTTTTTGCCATTAGCTGGTCCAGTTCATTGGAATGAATCTGTTTATTTGGGTAGTTTATTTTAATAAAACATTCAATAAAAATATATTCTCTCTGTAATGTGTACATGTAACAATTTTGAATATCTAGTTACCGCTATTATTATTGTATATATTTAATTTAATTATATGAAATAAGGTGTTTATGTTGCTGTGTTGTTTTTGGCTTGTTGTGTTCAAGATAGATGCTTCACTTTTGATGTTCGTACACTGTACCTGATCCTGTTGAAAATATTTAGGGTATGTAAAAATATTTCATAAACTCAAGCAGGTGACAGAGATTCTGATATTAAACAGATGTTGTCATTCAGGCAGCTCATCTAGTATTAACTTGCTTAACTTGTTGATTTGAATGAGAATGCAGCGCAGAACTACATTCTGTCAACAGAAGCCTGTGCATTTGTGTGCTGTTGCAAGCAGTGTATAAGATAGAAAAGGCTTTTCTCCATCACTGTTTAAAAGTAACCTGCACAGCCAGCAGACAGTAAAGCTCACGGGTACAGTTCAGTGTTTTCCATGAGACGCTCTCCTGCATTACAGGTGAGGTCTGTTCGGCTGTCCTGCACACTGGTATGTCGGGAATGCAGCGGAGATCGGCCGTCTGCGCGGGCTCAGTGTGCGGTCAATGCAGTTCCTGAATGTCTGGGACCACCGGAGCACGTCACGACAAAATGACAGACAGAGAGTGAAGGACAGAGAAGGACAAAAAAACTATTAAATGAAAGATTTAAACAATGTTGATACATAATGTTGTTATTAACAATGTTGATAGATAACATATGCTGTTGTTATTTAAAGCAACACATACCAAATTCTGAACTTCTATATACTAGTACAAATGTCTTAATACAAATATTTGTTGTTGTGGTATTTCATTCCTGTTGGCAGCTGGTGTTAGAAAATCAAACACACACAGGGGGTGACGAATATGGAGATCAGTGTTTCTTAACCAGGCCACCTGGGGCCTCAAGATGATAATATGATGGGACAAAACCAGCATAAATAAGCTTAACTAAAAATCAAAACAAAAACTAAAAATTTAGTGTTTCTTAGTGGCCATATTTGTAGTGTAGCCAGAGCTTCAGGATTTGCAATTTCTCACCACTGAGGATGTTGTTGTGTCTCTATTGTGCACACACACACACATCTCAGTGACCATCCACTGAAGATAGAAATAGATAAAATAGTTCCCTAAAAGACGTTCTTTTGAAAGCATCTATGTGCTGGTGACTTAAAGAACCCAGAACCAGCAAACTGACCTGAAGAACCTGTAGTGAACATCAAGAATCTTTTCTCTTAACTGTGTATTCAACTCTCTTCAAAAGTCAGTTTCAGTTTTTGGCATCCTGAGTTTTGGTTTTGGTGCATCACTAGAAGAAAGTGATTTAGCCCATAAAAAACAGTTTTGAGTGCAGTCCCATAGTCCTGCTAAAACAACCTGTAAATTGCACACACAAATGCCTGTCAGCATCGAGTGACAGGTCTCAACAGCCTCCACAGTGTCCAGACCCAATGCGTTTCCTGTTTTCTGCAGGTCTTCAGCATTTATGAACATTATTAACTCATTAACATTTGTATGCTACCTTCACCATGACATCACCACCTGGTGTGATGATGATGTCACTGAGTGCTCATGGACAGGATGGGGGTGTTTTGTCATGCATGGAAAAGCGATCCAGAGTGTAGCACTCTCTCACCTCTGTAGGACTGAATTTTAAATGGCATTTATTGATGTGCCCCAAATCCATCTTCTTGCTTAAAGGGTCCTTTTGCATTCCTGAGCCCACAGGACTCAACAAAGGCTATTGGCTGAAATGTTTGTGTTGCATGCAGGGGGTCTAACTTTACATTAGAAACTAACTTTCTAACGTCATGTACAGTGGGGGTTAAACATGGTCTTCTCATGGTAAACATGGTTTGCATGGTTGTCTTAGGTTGGTTTCAGTCAAATGGTCAAGGGAAGGTTGAAAAGGGAATTAAAGATATGCTCTGCCTCTTTTCCTGGGTCTTCCATGGTGCTCTTTTCCTCTTGCACTCTTCTTCTTTGTGCTCTTCTTTTCTTTGGGTGTTTTTTCTTGAGCTCTGCTCTTCTTTATGAGATTCTGCTCTTATTTTATGCTCTTCTTATTTATCTGAGCTCTAGACCCAACTTCCAGCTCTCTCTTGTCTAATCTTTCTTTCTCTAGCTTCTGTTCTTTATCTGTCATCCACATACACTGTTTAAAGTTAATTGTATATGTCATATACCATTATATGCATCTTCATTGTATCCATTTTATGTATAACTTCAGGCAGTAATGTTAATAAACCTATAAATTCTGTATCAACTAGTTTTGATTCATTGTTAATAATTAAAGGTACCATACTGCAATACAATATAGATATTATAACAACGCTCTCCCACCTTTAGCTATCATAACTGCACTTATTTCCGTCGTTGGTATAAATAGCAGAAGGGTGGAAACTGACAGAAAATACCATTTTATACCATCTTGCTGTTCACATTTTTCTAGTCATTTCGGCATTCCTACAGTTTGAACCAATGTAGTGAAACCACCCTTACACCTCCAGACAGCTGTAATGTGAGCACAGTAGTGGCAGGTGAGCAGTTGGCTTTCACATACCAGTTTTAGTGGCAAGTGTCAGCTAACCACTGCTTCATGAATTCTTCATGAAGAATCATGAATCAAGAAGAAAAAACTTCTTATGTCTCTAAACTCTGACAGCAGCCGTACGGTGTGGTAACACACTGGCATTTCACGATTTATTAATAAATATGATCTAAACTGGTGAGCCAAATGTTGTAATTCAAAACCTAAAACCTCAAAAATATGTCTCTATTGCAAGCTTGATGTTTTTCTAAATCTGCTAAATAAATCAACACAAATAACGTATTTCTGTTTCAGACTGAGGTGATGAAGAAGCCATTGACAGAGCTTGACCTGAATGTTGTGGAGATGGCCGATGAAACAGCCATGCTGGATGGAGGAGACGTCCTGTCAGTACCAATCAGATAACAGCTTCCTTAAATCTACACCATCTGACAGCAAATCAGATACCGGTGTTAATATCTCTAGAAGCAGCAGTCAATAACTGGCAGAATATATAAAACAATTCTTTGTTCTTTTGTGATAAACCAGCACATCACTCTTAACAGGAATTAAATTTTGCAGCCGGGCGTCTGCTTTACACACTGTGGAAACATTCCTCTCCATTTCCTGTCTAAAATACATTGTGTTTCTTGAATTCATGTGGATTACCTATTGCTATTATCCTCTGGAAACTATACAAGAACATCTAATTGAGTCTGGAGACTATTGACTGGAGCCTTTCCCAGCCAGAAAACATTTCCTGATGCCATAATAATGGCTAATATCTCCTGTAAAATGTTCCGTGGCTGCTGATCTGGGCTAAAAGTGTCTGATTACACCATTCACAGAGCAGAGCCTCCTGTACACCTAAAGTATTCTACCAGAATCTGTAAATCTGACTGTAGATCAGCTTTAAAGAAGAGTTTAAAAGTCTCTGTATATGCCTCATTACCATAGAGAGTTGTCACTAGCCTCAGATCAGAAGCTATGATGGTGCTGCATAATCATGCACAAGCAGAGCCAGATGAACCGAGCCGTTAGTATTAGAAGAACATTTTGCACGTCTGACACTGCTGTATGTCTGTTCAGTTCTGATGACTGTGTTTTAGACAAGCTCAATTGTACTTAGTTAATATCTGTAACCAGATCAGCTGTTGAGGGATCTTCTGAAAGATCTTCTGTAAGTTCTTCTGAAAGTTCTTCTGAAGGAGCTCCCTAACTAACTAAAATGAGAATGCACTAGTGTAAACATTTACTAGTGTAAATGTGTACTCAGATAAGAAATACTCAGCCAAAATTAGCATAAGCCCCAAATCCCTTGAAAACCCTTCTTGTTATTCTGCAGATGGAGAAGTACATGGACTTTGATTTCTGAATGAAAATTAAGGCTGTTTAGGGATGGAACATTCCTTGCTAATGTCACAGATGCTTTTGAACGTCATGGATTTGGTAATGAGCAGCAAATGGGCCTCTGGTTCCTCCAGGGGTCTCCTTATCGTTCACACACTGATAGTTTATGGAAACTTTTAACAAGACGACTGCGCAAAGTTTCTTTAGACGCTAAAGTGAAAGCAGAGATGCTTGTAGAGAACTTTCACACTATCTCGGAGAACAGTGTTTGTAAATAAAACAACATGTAAATACTTTCCCTCCGAACTTTCCCTTGTTCTCCTCTCAAGAATCTTTGAAAACAGGTTCTCTTGAAGTCTGGAGTGCTCTGGAGTTTTGATTTGTTTTTTCTCCCTAAAGCAAACCATTTTCCTTTTTTTAACCAATTCCACAATGCACAAGTAGTTTATTTGAAGAACACAACATTTTAAATATAAACTGGCTAAAGTATTTAATTCAACGTGACACTGCAGAAATGTCCCAGCTAACAGATTTATTTATGTCTCAGCCGACAGATGTGTTTTGCAGGATTACGCTGTGTCCACAGTTCCAGTACTGAAGGGACTACATCTCAAGTCTTTCTGTAGTATGGCCGGACCAGATCTCATTGCCATCAGCTCCAGTGAACACGCCCAGAAAGCCCTGAAGGTATGAACACCTGAATGACCCAAAAACACTAGAACTGAAGAAATGATAAGCCTACTGACGATTATCAAAATGTGAATTAAGAGAAAACTGATGAGAAATAATGACGGCCATTGAAGTATTGAAAATGTAATGCATTTCACAATGTTTAGGGTTTATATTTTGAAGCTGAATATTTTTGTTACTCTCTTAAAGGCAGGGTAGACAATGTTTTCTAGAAACATTTTTGTTATGCTGGTTGAAAGTCTCATATTCTTATTATTCTTATTCATTTTCTGACTGTATTTGCTAAGTATATTTATAAAAATATACATGTTCTGTGGAAAACACAGAACCATAATATGTTCAGTCTGAATACAATGATAGGATCTCCTACTTGTCTGTCAAACTATGTATGTGTTCATGTGCTGGAGGAGGCATGGCTTTAAAGAGCGCTCTGAAGGGAGCGCGGGATCTTATGCATCTCTGAAATTGCCCACCCCACCTTTAATTGGCTGCATGCATGTGTTGAAACCCTTACAAATACCTGCAGTGCAAAGTATGAAATTGTCTTTATAACGTTCAGAAAAAGCTGTAAACATCTAAACAGTCATAATCTACAGGAGAGTATTTTCCAAAACAGCTGATCAAAGCTAGCAGGAACTAATTAGTTCCTTCTGCGCCTGGATCTCCAGATCTAATGTCTGTTCCATGACGCTCATTCCTGCTGAGAGTCCCATCAGAAACTGGCACTGGAATGTCTGGATTTTGTGGGATTTGGAAAACTCAGCGTACATACTGATGAAAACCATTGTCATGGAAATTGGTCGGGTTGTGTTTTCTTATCGCTGAAGCTTGAGAATTGTTTACACTGTCTCTTTATAAGATGTTTTGGCTCATTCCCCTATTCCCAGCAGGGATTGAGCATTCCCCTTGTGTTTGGTATGGTATTCCAACACGTGTTAGCACAGATGTAGGTGAGACAGGGCTTCATATCTGTCTGTCTGTCTGGTGATGTGTGTACAGCAGGATGTTCTCTGCATTGAGTTTAGTTGAGAAATCAGTGGAAGAGGAAAGTTACAAATTTAACAGTTTCCAATGATTCATTAGTGCAAAAGACACATTAGTGTTTATACATGATGTGGAAATGTGACCTCTGAATATGCCTTAATAATCATTTAAGACCGCCTGTGATCAGATCACCTTGGATGTTCATAGCAGGTACACATCAGGTCTACTTGTAGCCTAGTTTACTGTATTCTATATAGAATAGAGTGTGAAATGGATCAGATTCATTTACAAACTGTCGTGTCATCTATTACGCCCTTCAATTTAACGGCGCCCCCTACTGGTGGAGTCCAGTCAGTGCGTTCGGTCAACCTGTTAGCTTGAGCTCCCAGACACACGAACAGCGCTGTGCAGGTGTCAGACACATTGTAAACTTCACCAAAAATGTTTACAATATTTATTATTTACAAGAAGAGACAGAAAAAACATCTCCAAGAAGCAAAACCACCAGAGCTCGCACACACTGTGTGCACGTTCCAGAGAAAAAGAACATTCTGATCACAACAAATATTGATCGATTCAGTTCATAACATTTAATAAATAGAATCTATTTGTGTCATTCTTTTTGAAAACATCCTGACAACATCTGAAAAACACTTTCCTAAAACATTTCACAGTAAGGTAAATTTGCTGATAGGTTGTTTCAGGAATTTATTTTACTTTTCCCAAATTCTACTATCTCTCAAAATACACATCTGTGTCTCTCTGTATCTGTCTGTGTGCATCTGTCTGTCTGTCTGTAGATCATGCAGCAGATGAGTGATCATAACTATGATAAACTAACAGTTCCTGATGATGTGGCTGCAGACTGTATCTACATGAATCTTCCCTCTAAAGGTCACGTCCTGCTGCACTGCACACCTGAGGAGTTCCCCGAGAGTGCCAAGGTCAGACACACAAACAGAGAGAAAGTGGTAGAAAGAGGTGTACTAGTAGTGGTGGTTCAAAGTAAGAAGTAAGAGACACTTGGTGTTATTTTCAGCAGAGAGGTTGAGGAATTCTTTCTTGGAAGGGCTTTAGGAAAACAGTTTTGAAGAGGCTCCAGTACATGACACATAACTTTATGAAGCTTTATTGAGATGGTGTAATGTTGCTCTCACTATTTTTTCCTGATGAAGAACTGCTGGAGTGTTTTTATTTCAACACCGCACAGCTGACCTCACTCAGCTCTGCATTACACAACACCATTTAACTCATGTAAAATTAATGAAATGCAACAATTCAACTGTAATATGACAAAATGCAACAACGTTTTTGTGTAAATCATAAACTCTTTCTAAAACCTTTCTTATCTAATTTAATAATTCACAAAACAGTTACTTAAAATGGCTGAACTAAGAGTTGACACAGTAATTCATTGACAGATGAGGTTCAGTGTGGTTTTACTTTGTATCACTGAGCCCATGAAACTAGATTTAGAGTTTCAACACTTTTATAATGTCAGTCAATAAACACTTCAGCTTGCTTTTATAAAAAGGACAATCAAAGACTGCTGCTCATCTGGTCCTCCAGAAATCTCTCACTCTTGGGTGCTTTGCAAATATGTTATCATTATTGGTCTACCAGAGAGATGCTTGTAAAATATCTGGCGTTTTTCAGTGTTCAGCTGGTCAAAACGTTCCTAAGTCACACTGTATGCCATCATAGTGAAAAAAATACAACTGTTTACTGGTTTAACAATCACCTCATGCAGAAACAATTCTTTCCATGTCACAGAAGAACGTGCTTTTCCTAGCATTGATCTTCTGCAGGTTTCCACACCATAACAAACTCCTCCTGTTATCACCATAAAAACTGAACCTCAGGACTTTCTTCTTTTTATGGTTATATTTTCTAAAAGCAGATGATTTTTTAGGTGATGAGTTAAATGCACTAGTCTGGTAGACAGATGACAGAATTGAGTGAGAAAACCTGCTCTTGTCTTTCTGGAAAGCTTGAGGGATGTGACTCTCTAATGTTCACCAGGAATTAGCATTCTTTCACTGTTTACTCACCATCAGATATTCACTTTAATAGTGACGCACCTCATCTGTGTGTTGCACAAAGCTTCTGTTTCATTTACATTTACACTTCAGATGTAATGCACAAGTTGTACAGTGTGCATTGTTATGAACTTATATTCTGCTTTTTGACCCAGTCACTGTAATTATACAGAACAGAGTGGCCAAGATATATATTTTTAAAAAAATGTCACCTTTTGTGTTTCCACAGAAGAAAGTCATTCAGGTTTGGAGTGGCATAAGCGTGAGTGAATGAAAACAGATTTGTTTGGTGAGCTATTTGTTTAAATTACTTTTTTGCTTGTGTGTCTTTGACTCTGAAATATTTTGATTGATTTGCTTGGATTTTGGGAGCGGCTGTATTTTGTGTTGTTGTGTAGTTATATAACGGTGGATGTCAGTATCCACTACAGACCCTGCAGCTCATTTCCTGCTGCTGGGATCAGGATCTAAACAGCTATGGAAAATGGGGAACAGGCCAGTGATGAGATGGTGATTTCTCCAGCATAATGCTGTTGCTTTATTGTCATTAGACATTTTCATTCAAGACATTTTCAGTATATCATGGTTACAAAAATTAATTTCTGTGAACTGAAAACTGATGTTGAACTTAAAATGCTTTTTAATCCTATTAATGTCTTGTCTACCTTCTAGTAAACAAAATATCAAACGACAGCCTTCATCTGGGAGCTAAAATGACCATTAAAAAATTTCTGCTTCCATCAGAAATGGCTGAAACGTTGCATGTTAGGTCAGAATATTCTGGTTTTGTGTACACAGTTTGTGTAAAGGCAGTTTAGTCATGAAGGGCCACACCTGACAAATATAAATAATCAGATCTGCTAAACGAATCAATCCAACAGTTACTTTAATAACTTTTGTCATGAGCGTGCACGACTTCGAAAAAGTCATTTCATAAAACATAATGAGATATACAACTTTATTAGGATTCTGGATCATTTTATCAGAAAAAGAAATATACTTCGATTCAAAGTTTGAATCAGTTCGTGATTGGACCTAAATGTTGCACATAATGACGACAGAAGTGTTTAAAGATTATTTAGGTATAAATGTTTAAATGTATTATTTCTATGGATTGTACCATCAGACACAAATGAATAATCACCAAACTACAAACAATTTGTTTATTGTATTTATTTGCTATATCCAGGTCCTTAAAATATACAGTACATTTATGACCAGACAGAGTCAATCATTACAGTGAGACAGAGTTAATAATAACAGTGAGACAGAGTTAATCATTACAGTGAGACAGAGTTAATCATTACAGTGAGACAGAGTCAATCATTACAGTGAGACAGAGTTAATCATTACAGTGAGACAGAGTTAATCATTACAGTGAGACAGAGTTAATCATTACAGTGAGACAGAGTTAATCATTACAGTGAGACAGAGTCAATCATTATACAGTGAGACAGAGTTAATAAAATAACAGTGAGACAGAGTTAATAATAACAGTGAGACAGAGTCAACATTACAGTGAGACGAGCAATAATTACAGTGAGACAGAGTTAATCATTACAGTGAGACAGAGTTAATAATAACAGTGAGACAGAGATAATCATTACAGTGAGACAGAGTCAATCATTACAGTGAGACAGAGTTAATCATTACAGTGAGACAGAGTCAATCATTACAGTGAGACAGAGTCAATCATTACAGTGAGACAGAGTCAATCATTACAGTGAGACAGTTTGACAGAGTCAATCATTACAGTGAGACAGAGTCAATCATTACAGTGAGACAGAGTTAATCATTACAGTGAGACAGAGTTAATCATTACAGTGAGACAGAGTCAATCATTACAGTGAGACAGAGTTAATCATTACAGTGAGACAGAGTTAATAATAACAGTGAGACAGAGTCAATCATTACAGTGAGACAGAGTTAATCATTACAGTGAGACAGAGTCAATCATTACAGTGAGACAGAGTCAATCATTACAGTGAGACAGAGTCAATCATTACAGTGAGACAGAGTTAATCATTACAGTGAGACAGAGTCAATCATTACAGTGAGACAGAGTTAATAATAACAGTGAGACAGAGTTAATAATAACAGTGAGACAGAGTTAATCATTACAGTGAGACAGAGTCAATCATTACAGTGAGACAGAGTCAATAATAACAGTGAGACAGAGTTAATAATAACAGTGAGACAGAGTCAATCATTACAGTGAGACAGAAAATAACAGAGTCAATCATTAAAGTGAGACAGAGTCATCATAATAACAGTGAGACAGAGTCAATCATTACAGTGAGACAGAGTCAATTACAGTGAGACAGGAAATAATAACAGTGAGACAGAGTCAATCATTACAGTGAGACAGAGTCAATCATTACAGTGAGACAGAGTTAATAATTACAGTGAGACAGAGTCAATCATTACAGTGAGACAGAGTCAATCATTACAGTGAGACAAGTAATATTAAGAGACAGAGTCAATCATTACAGTGAGACAGAGTTAATAATAACAGTGAGACAGAGTCAATCATTACAGTGAGACAGAGTTAATAATAACAGTGAGACAGAGTCAATCATTACAGTGAGACAGAGTCAATCATTACAGTGAGACAGAGTTAATCATTACAGTGAGACAGAGTTAATAATAACAGTGAGACAGAGTCAATCATTACAGTGAGACAGAGTTAATAATAACAGTGAGACAGAGTCAATCATTACAGTGAGACAGAGTTAATAATAACAGTGAGACAGAGTCAATCATTACAGTGAGACAGAGTCAATCATTACAGTGAGACAGAGTTAATCATTACAGTGAGACAGAGTCAATCATTACAGTGAGACAGAGTTAATAATAACAGTGAGACAGAGTCAATCATTACAGTGAGACAGAGTCAATAATAACAGTGAGACAGAGTCAATCATTACAGTGAGACAGAGTCAATCATTACAGTGAGACAGAGTCAATCATTACAGTGAGACAGAGTTAATAACATTTGAGACAGAGTCAATCATTACAGTGAGACAGAGTCAATCATTACAGTGAGACAGATCAATCATTACAGTGAGACTAATCATTACAGTGAGACAGAGTCAATCATTACAGTGAGACAGAGTCAATCATTACAGTGAGACAGAGTCAATCATTACAGTGAGACAGAGTCAATCATTACAGTGAGACAGAGTCAATCATTACAGTGAGACAGAGTTAATCATTACAGTAGACAGAGTCATTAAGTGAGACAGAGTTAATATATGAGACAGAGTCAATCATTACAGTGAGACAGAGTCAATCATTACAGTGAGACAGAGTTAATAATAACAGTGAGACAGAGTTAATAATAAAGTGAGACAGAGTCAATTAATAAGTACAGTGAGACAGAGTTAATCATTACAGTGAGACAGATGAGACAGGTCAATCATTACAGTGAGACAGAGTTAATAATAACAGTGAGACAGAGTTAATAATAACAGTGAGACAGAGTCAATCATTACAGTGAGACAGAGATAATCATTACAGTGAGACAGAGTTAATAATAACAGTGAGACAGAGTTAATAATAACAGTGAGACAGAGTCAATCATTACAGTGAGACAGAGTCAATCATTACAGTGAGACAGAGTTAATCATTACAGTGAGACAGAGTTAATCATTACAGTGAGACAGAGTTAATAATAACAGTGAGACAGAGTCAATCATTACAGTGAGACAGAGTCAATCATTACAGTGAGACAGAGTCAATCATTACAGTGAGACAGAGTTAATCATTACAGTGAGACAGAGTCAATCATTACAGTGAGACAGAGTTAATCATTACAGTGAGACAGAGTTATAAGTCAATCATTACAGTGAGACAGAGTCAATCATTACAGTGAGACAGAGTCAATCATTACAGTGAGACAGAGTTATATCAGTGAGACAGAGTCAATCATTAAGTGAGACAGTGAGACAGAGTTAATCATTACAGTGAGACAGAGTTAATCATTACAGTGAGACAGAGTAATCATTACAGTGAGACAGAGTAATATTACAGTGAGACAGAGTTAATAATAACAGTGAGACAGAGTCAATTTACATGAGACAGAGTAATCATAACAGGAGACAGAGTCAATCATTACAGTGAGACAGAGTCAATCATTACAGTGAGACAGAGTCAATCATTACAGTGAGACAGAGTTAATAATTACAGTGAGACAGAGTTAATCATTAAGTGAGACAGAGTTAATAATACAGTGAGACAGAGTCAATCATTTACAGTGAGACAGAGTTAATAATAACAGTGAGACAGAGTTAATCATTACAGTGAGACAGAGTTAATCATTACAGTGAGACAGAGTCAATCATTACAGTGAGACAGAGTTAATAATAACAGTGAGACAGAGTTAATAATAACAGTGAGACAGAGTCAATCATTACAGTGAGACAGAGTCAATCATTACAGTGAGACAGAGTTAATAATAACAGTGAGACAGAGTCAATCATTACAGTGAGACAGAGTCAATCATTACAGTGAGACAGAGTCAATAATAACAGTGAGACAGAGTCAATCATTACAGTGAGACAGAGTCAATCATTACAGTGAGACAGAGTAAATCATTACAGTGAGACAGAGTTAATAATAACAGTGAGACAGAGTCAATAATAACAGTGAGACAGAGTCAATCATTACAGTGAGACAGAGTTAATAATAACAGTGAGACAGAGTTAATAATAACATGAGACAGCTCTTATAATCATTACAGTGAGACAGAGTTAATCATTACAGTGAGACAGAGTCAATCATTACAGTGAGACAGAGTCAATCATTACAGTGAGACAGAGTCAATCATTACAGTGAGACAGAGTTAATAATAACAGTGAGACAGAGTCAATCATTACAGTGAGACAGAGTCAATCATTACAGTGAGACAGAGTTAATAATAACAGTGAGACAGAGTCAATCATTACAGTGAGACAGAGTTAATAATAACAGTGAGACAGAGTCAATCATTACAGTGAGACAGAGTCAATCATTACAGTGAGACAGAGTTAATAATAACAGTGAGACAGAGTTAATAATTACAGTGAGACAGAGTCAATTGACAGAGTCAATCATTACAGTGAGACAGAGTCAATCATTACAGTGAGACAGAGTCAATCATTACAGTGAGACAGAGTCAATCATTACAGTGAGACAGAGTCAATCATTACAGTGAGACAGAGTCAATCATTACAGTGAGACAGAGTCAATCATTACAGTGAGACAGAGTTAATCATTACAGTGAGACAGAGTTAATAATAACAGTGAGACAGAGTCAATCATTACAGTGAGACAGAGTCAATAATAACAGTGAGACAGAGTCAATCATTACAGTGAGACAGAGTCAATCATTACAGTGAGACAGAGTCAATCATTACAGTGAGACAGAGTTAATAATAACAGTGAGACAGAGTTAATCATTACAGTGAGACAGAGTTAATCATTACAGTGAGACAGAGTTAATAATAACAGTGAGACAGAGTCAATCATTACAGTGAGACAGAGTCAATCATTACAGTGAGACAGAGTCAATCATTACAGTGAGACAGAGTCAATCATTACAGTAAGAAATCATTACAGTGAGACGAGGGTCTTCAATCATTACAGTGAGACAGAGTCAATCTTACAGTGAGACAGAGTCATTACAGTGAGACAGAGTTCAATCATTACAGTGAGACAGAGTTAATAATTACAGTGAGACAGAGTTAATCATTACAGTGAGACAGAGTCAATCATTACAGTGAGACAGAGTTAATCATTACAGTGAGACAGAGTTAATCATTACAGTGAGACAGAGTCAATCATTACAGTGAGACAGAGTCAATCATTACAGTGAGACAGAGTCAATCATTACAGTGAGACAGAGTCAATCATTACAGTGAGACAGAGTCAATCATTACAGTGAGACAGAGTCAATCATTACAGTGAGACAGAGTTAATCATTAAGTGAGACATCTCATTACAGTGAGACAGAGTCAATCATTACAGTGAGACAGAGTCAATCATTACAGTGAGACAGAGTTAATAATAACAGTGAGACAGAGTCAATCATTACAGTGAGACAGAGTTAATCATTACAGTGAGACAGAGTCAATCATTACAGTGAGACAGAGTCAATCATTACAGTGAGACAGAGTCAATCATTACAGTGAGACAGAGTCAATCATTACAGTGAGACAGAGTCAATCATTACAGTGAGACAGAGTCAATCATTACAGTGAGACAGAGTTAATAATAACAGTGAGACAGAGTCAATCATTACAGTGAGACAGAGTTAATCATTACAGTGAGACAGAGTTAATAATAACAGTGAGACAGAGTCAATCATTACAGTGAGACAGAGTTAATCATTACAGTGAGACAGAGTTAATCATTACAGTGAGACAGAGTCAATCATTACCTCACTGTAATTATTTAATATTTAATATTTAATAATTAGAGTTAGACAGAGTTAGTCCCACTAATTCTGTTTCCGTCTTCTGTTGCGGCCCTTCCGCCTGCGCTTATGACGTCATCGGCCCGCGCCGGGTTCAACATGGCGAGTGTTGTGTAGTTGTTATTGATTTGCGGTTCCGAACAGATCCTGAATCAGCTCGTCTGACAGGCCCATTCAACCATGAGCGACGAGGAGAAGGCCGAGGCTCGCAATTTCTTCATGGGATACGATGATCTGAGCGACAGCTCCAGTGATTCTGACACCGAGTCCAGTAAGAAGGGCCGAAGCGAGCCGCAGGAGTCCGGATTACCCGAACCGCAGAGTCGCAAACGAGCCGCCGAAGCGCTGCCGAAACCCGACGATCTGTTCCGATCCGTCCGCAGACCCGCGTTCCTCTATAACCCGCTCAATAAAGTCATCGACTGGGAGCAGCGGAGCGTCAAAGCGCCGGAGGAGGTGAAAACAAGCCTCTTCACATGATGAAGTTAAACTGACCTCAAATGATAAATCATCATTATAAACGAGCCACGCTTAAAGAACAAGATCTTTATGTTCAACAAACACAGTTTTCTGTTACTGATTTAAATATACGTGTTTACTCACTAATACTAATGAAATTGTTTCTCACCAAGTTGTTTAATTACACATTTCAATTTAATATTGTTATATATTTTATTCATTACATTTAATGTTATATTAGTTCATGTTTTATTTAATATAATATTAAATATGTTGTGTTGCTATATTAATATTATGTTATATTAAAATGATATCTGTCGTTGTATAATGACAAATTGTCCACAGACTTTGTCTATTAAAGAATGCTTCTTCTATGTTGTTCATCTCTTCAGAGCTTCAACTATATTCCTGCTTGTATTCATGCCTTAAATGCTGCGCTACATGTTGGCTCAGACAAAATGATAAACGCTTTCTCATCTGGAAATGGTTGTAGATAAAAGTGTCTGCTAAAGAAGAAATGTAAATGGGACCATATGGTACGGCCCCTGCTACATTTCTCTATTGTAAATCTCATGTTTCAGCCTCCAAAGGAGTTTAAAGTGTGGAAGAACAACGCTGTACCTCCACCGCAAACATACGTTATTGAGGAGAAGAAGAAGGGACCTCCTCCGGGATTAGACATGGCCATCAAATGGTCAAACGTGTATGAAGACAACGGCGATGATGCCCCTCAGGCCCACCGAGACCCCGCCTGCTTCCTGCCAGAGGGGGAGGAGCCACAGCGGACAGACTCTGGTACTGTTAGACACACACTGAACGTCTGTGACTTTTGGGCTTGTATAATCTTACATGATCTTATATATTCTTATATATACTTTATACATATGAATTATCCTAGAAGATAAGTGCTTTAAGGAAAAAAGGTTCCCTGTATCTTTTGGTATCATCAGTGAAACATTTAAAGCTGCAACTGTAACTTTTTTTTAAGGTGAAAATGAACAAAAATCACTTGCTTCAGCTGTTGGAGCTGTACTTACAGTAACTGTACTTTCCATGAATATAAACTGTGTGTCTGAAGCTCATGTGAAGTGTTTCGCACTCATTCTCCTCACAGATGAGGAGGAACCAGTGAAGCAGCAGAAGTCTGTGAAAAAACGACGAGTGGAGACGTTTCAGCAGAAGGAGAAGAGAAAGAGGGACATTGGGCAGGCCACATCAGACAAGAACTTTGTGGAGGAGGAGAAACGAATCCTCAGACAGTCCCTGGAGTGAAACGCGTGTGTGTGTTGAGATTTAACCTGGTTAGTTGTTTAATGCTTGTTGTCTTACTGATGAGAACATCAGCGCAAATGTTTTTTTAAGCGATTATTTCAGATATTATTATTAAATCATTTCCACATACAGGAGGTGTGTTTAAAGTTTGAATGTTACTGTACATTTGATTTTGAGCCTGAATTTGTGTCTTGTACAACATTCCTGTTAATTAATTTGGCTGAATGTTTCCGGTGATTCCAGTCATCTATAGCCACTCAAATTGCTAAAAGTTTATAAAAACGTAGAATCTGTTTTCCTGTCTGTATATAACTGTGTGTGTGTGTGGGGGGGGGTATGTTTAGGAGTAAATGATCTCAGTATGAACGAAATTTGTGTGTGTGATTTACTTTTCTTACTTAAACATAGTTTATAAGGACTCTCCCCGCAAGGTTTGTGTGAGGTTTATAGTCAGGGGTATTAACTTGGTATATGTAAACTGTTAGGTCAATAGAAGGTTCTCATAAACCATGCGTTGTTTGTACTGCTGCTCTACTGACAGCAGGTGGCGCCATGCATAAACCATTGATCACTATTGTTCCTGCAGTGATGGTGTAAGTGCAAACCATAAGATCATAAGTTACTGGATCTTTCTATTGTAACTAATTTCAAGATGATAAATAATGAACCAATAAAAAGGCAATAACTGAGCATAACTAGAAAAACGAATCTCTGAGTACAACCACTGTGAACTAATAACAATAATAACATACTCTCTGTAAATACCAGAATTAATTACACAAGACTGGGATGTTGTAATCACAGGTTTAAATGTTTTGGGAACTAGTTGTGAAGTGTTCAGGCCTCTGTGTGCTGAGCTCCATCTGAAGTCAGTTTAATTCATCTTGAAATCATGAAGTGCTTGCATTATCTGACAAACAACAACATGGTAAGATTACTCTGTACTTCCTTTATTTCATTGGCCAATAGCATATATACAGTGATAACACCATGTTTAATTGTTTGGATGGAAAATCATAGTTCTGTAGACATACATTATGACATACGGTATAGTGATACTATATAGACAACGTGCACTCTTTAAAGTACTTTGAGTAGTGTGTTAATATCAGTACATGTATACAGTAATAATACAGTATCATTGTATATATCCAAGTTTTACAGTAGCATCATTTGATATCATCATAGTACCAACAGCTTTATGTGAAAGTCATATGTTTGAAAACTATTCTTTAATCTTTGCATTATCACTAATGTTATACTTTCTCCATCTGTCTCTGTCTCTCTCTCTCTGCCTGTCTCTCTGCACTCTTCTTGTATGTGTTGTAGCTGATAATAGTGAAATGTCTTCAGCTGTCACTGGAAATGTTTCATGTGGCTAATGAAGAAAAGGGATTTCCTTTTTTTGGGTTTACAGGTTGGATGATGAAAAAGTGTCTGTAATTTTCTCCTTGGAGCATGAATTGATCAGAGGAATTCCGGGGGACTCTGTCATCATCTGTAGACATGAAACAGGTAAAATATGTGCATGATAAAATTCCAGTCTGCAGGCTTGTGTCAGACTCTCCTCAAAACACTGTACTGACAGTAAAACCATGTGTTTACATTACAATCTCACACCTGAGGAAACATATCACATGGCTTTTAAGGTTCTGTAATGTTCTTTGGGCTGAGTAAAGAAACCTTGTCAAATCCAGAACTGTCTTTGGCTTTATAGGGTCCTTGAGTTTCTATATAATTATTTTCTATATAATTCTTTGCAGATTAAAAGAATACATTGAAATTGGTTTTCTTCTAGTAAAAGTGTAGTAACCATGGCTGTTTTAGGGATTGATTATTATATGTATAAGTACAGTTTTACTATAGCTGCTGTAGTAAAGGGTTATAATATATTACTGTGTATTAACACCCTGGTGTTGTAGCAGTGAGATGTAAACAGCAGATGTTGATTAATCAACACTCGTTTAGTTGCTGGTGATTATTCTCATCAGTCTCATCAACGGTTCTGAACATGCAGCATTATGTGTCAGTTCAGTGAATGAAGCCAGACAGATAAGATTCATTTGAACAATCTGTTCAGCTGTGTTGAAAACGCAGAGGGATGTTTGTGCTTTCGGTTAATGATTGACTGTGTAAATGTGTTTCACTGCGCAGTCGCATGTGAACCCACAAAACATACAGCATAAACATGCATCTATTCAAGTTTTCCATGAAGGCTGACCTAAATTCCACTGCCAGCAGCCCTCAGCTGAAGAGATGTGTTCTGAGGGCTGTGGAAAGTTTGTGGAAATCTTCGGAGTCATAAGTCAGTTTAGTGGCCTTTTACAGAGACGTGTATGAATGTTCGTAAATATTCAGATTTCACATGTCTGTTTCACGAACTACCTGTGCTACCAGTGTGTGTATTCATTACAGACAGAGTGGTCGTCATGGTGATGGAAATGTGAGTGTAGCGATGAGGAACAGGAAACAGACTGAGGGCCTGTGTCCTGAAGGGTTTACTCTCCTGCACACTGAAACATGTCAGTGGTGCAGACTGGTAGTGCAGATTTTCAGGATGTGCTGTCACATCTATGTTGAGTTCAGTTTGGGACACCTAGACATCTTTGATAAGCTGTTTCACAGTTCATACCAGTTGAAAGTTTCTATGTGACTAATTCTGTTTCTCGTGATCTCAAAACCCAATGAATTTCGTTTGTAGACAAATATATGTTGTGCCGAATGTGATTTTTTAAACAGAACTAACCATTTCACATTTTTCCCCCACCAAATTGACAAGTTTCACTGGATGCTAAAGAAAGCATTCAGTGAGGGTCCAGCATCAGTTCTGTCTATAATTCAGCTCAAATATAACATTTCAATTTTTTTGGTTGCAGCATAATTCTCATACTTCCATTTTTATCTCATAGTTTGATGATTTCACTATTCTTCTACAATGTGGGAAATAGTCAACAGAAAATAACTGTGTTCCAGTTTTCGAGTGGCAGTATTTGGGTGGCACTAATCTTAATCTGTATACTATGTAGTTTGGGTGGCATACAATGAGACAGCCAAAGAGCCTGGGACCCACAGATTCAGCAACTGTCAGGATTTCTGGAGAATGGAAATGTCCAATCAGCACAGGAAAACACAGAGGGTCGGGCAGGAGGCAGACAGTC
>JAZGTH010000006.1:847500-897500 GCA_036877525.1 Chromobotia macracanthus
CTTCTGGGTAATGCGATGGTCAATGACCCTGTGGTGCCGTCAGAAGTTCTCCCAACTGCAGCTGCCCCTCAGTCCTGCAACGCTGGTATTGTGGCCAAACATCCCGGTGTCACAGTCAACAAGATGCAGGAGTGGATGATGAAGGGTCGCATGTTGTCGTCTGAGATGAAGGAGAGAATTGCAGGTTCCTCACTCGCAGCCAGTCACACCATGACAAACAGCAGACAGACGAGGCCTGCAGTCAGCAGCCATGTCAACAGATCACAACCGAGTAAAATCATCACAGCAGGAGCGCAGCAGCAGTCAGGTATGACGCCCGCTGGCGAAGACAATGAACCTCAAAATCACCTCATTCATCTCACCTTCTAAACATCAAACTTCAGCCTGCTCACAGCGGACGCCACGCTCCTCTGTCTTTCCTCTGGGTGTCTGTTAACCAGTGGAGGGCTGTTCCTCTCCTCCTCATCACTAATGTCACTTCATGTAACATGTTTAGTAGAAGCATGTGCTGGTTAAACTCTCCACTAACTCACTCACAGAATCGTTCATCTCATCCTGTTGTCATGGTGATGGTGGTGGGCTTTGTGTTTCATGTTTCTTGTTGTGTTGAACATGCAGTTGGTTCTGTTGTCTCAGTCTTTAGCTGTGACAGGTTTTTGAAGGTTATCCAGTGTCAGGATCTGGTTTATCTTTGGCTGAGTGATCTTTTGTCATTAAACCAGCAGGAATAGTTGCGGTCTTGGCATGTTTCCTCATTAATCTATTAAGAACTTTTGATTTTCAGAGCAACACAGCAGCTTATATTTACTGTATGATCAACCTTTTCCATGCTGAAATTGACAACACAAATGTGTTGTACTTAACATCATCAGACAGATTTGTTGTATTGTGTGTGTCTGTGTGGTATGGCTATTAAAACCACTGGCCATGCAAGTATGTATCAATTTGTAACGTTTTTGACATGTTTTTGTAATCTTGCAGATATGTTTGCTTGCACACAGGATACAAATGCACGTTTATAGTTTAGGCCTCTAAAAAGCTGTGTGGGAAAATATATTACTCTGGTTAACTGCACCTTATAAAAACTATTGTTATAACACAAAAGCTTGAGAAACAAAATGCAGAGAGTGAAAATTCATTTGT
This sequence comes from Chromobotia macracanthus, assembly GCA_036877525.1. Lineage (NCBI taxonomy): Eukaryota > Metazoa > Chordata > Actinopteri > Cypriniformes > Botiidae > Chromobotia > Chromobotia macracanthus. The sequence goes on from JAZGTH010000006.1 coordinate 848,644, forward strand.
AGTTGAAACTGTCTGAAGCTCTCGCAGGCTGGTGTTTACAGTGTGCTAGGGTTCAAATTGTGTGTCCTCTGTAGCCATGTGAGCAGATTTAGAGGAAGTTCACCAATTCAGACTCAGACTGAAATGTTGGACATTTACATGTATTTTATTTCACAGACGCTTTACAGTCATTTAGACTTTGATTTTAGACTCAGAGTGTGTGATGCAGTGAAATCTGTGTGCTTATAGAAGATGACTCTGGGTTTACAAACAAATACTTTATTGCAGCCACATAAACTCAGTGTGTGTGTGTTCCCTTGACAACATTATTCCTAATTTTATTCTGAATAAAGCTTTTCGCTGGTCATGCTTGTTTTTGCCCGGAGTGAAAATTCTCCACTGAATTCCCGCCCCATGGAAACGTGGAGCCCAAGGGAGGGAATATTTGGAATGCCTAGCCGTTGCTGCACTTGTTTGCTCTGTGTTCCCGAGGTCTTAAAGCAGGCAGAGATTAGAAAAGAGACATTACACGTTCTTTAAAGTGGGATTAGTCCTGTTATCCCTGTGTTATTTTAATTCAAGGTGTCTGAAAAATAGAATGTAGACCATCTTGATATCTTAGATTGGACTTGACATCTTTTGAGTTGTTTTTTTGAGTTGTTATTATTTTCCTGTCAAATGTATTTTTCTCAAATTTCAGTCATATGAAAAAATAAGTATTTACTCATCATTGCGGTATTGTATGGATTGGTTGGAATTGGTTGGAATTACATGCACTTAGCATATATACAGTGAATATATTGCCAAATAAGTGAAGTAACATTGTATGCAGTGTTGATCTAATACACTGTAAGCTGATTGGTCAGGGGAGGTGATGACATCATAATGAGACAGAATGTGTTGGTGGAATGTGTGCAGTCTGGTAATAAAGAGTGTTCAGATGTCAGTAATCACTGAACTACTCAAATAACAGAGAAACAAGCGGTGTGTGGGGGGGGGGTTATTACTCGAACCCTCAGGGGCATTTTCTGATTTAAAAGCCCTGAAACAAACACAGAGCAAAAGTGTTGAGACATAAAATGTGCTACATATAAAAATGTCAGTAGTTCATATTTGAAGGAAAGATAGATCAAGCACACTATTTGTAAAATAGTTTGTTTATCTTTCCGTACAATAAATGCAGCTTGCCTTGATATGTTGTTATCTGATACAGTGACACTCAGGTGTGACCTGAGGGACTGAATAGTTTTCAGGCCACTGAAGGGTTAACACACAGAGTTACTGAAGCACTGCAGAGTCGATTTTGTGCCACTTTCATTAAAGTATTCAAGCATTCTAATCCCCTATCAGACTTTTATTGTGTTTTATTATAGTATAATGTATTCATTTGTATTTTCTTGAAAGCGGTTCTTTGGAAGTAGTCCAGTTTTCCCATGATCCAGTATGTGGTTTTTAGAGACAGCACTTATGAGAGTGTGATTGTTTCAGTGTGATTCCCTTGAGCTATACGGCTTTTGAAACGAAATACATTGCTCCATATTTAGAAGTGTCTAAAGTTCACGCTTGTTTGTGTGTAAGTGTGCCTCCTGCCCAAATGTGCACGTGCATGCAAGAGTGTATGTGTAAATACTCAGAGGAAGATAGTAAACGAGTGTGTGTCTGTGGGCTGGAATTCTTGGCGTGTGAGAACATGTTCTTCCTTATGAAAGACCCTTAAACAGGCACAGCAGTCACAGTGAAGCTTTTAACTCAATAACCTCAGCACACACACACGTCACAATAACACACTCTGACTGAAACCCCTCCACAAATACCACCTCACCGTGTTCCTCTGTGTACTGCAGAGAAACCTGATCAGACACAGCCACCTTCAGAACTGTCACGCATGTCTTCAGAGCTTCAGGAGTGAGTTCAGCCCTGCAGCTTATCTGAACACTCTTCAGACAAAACTGTTGTGACGGAAGTGTTTTCTGCACAACCTTGAGTGAACTTTAGCACGTATCTGAAGAGTTCACTAGCGTTTTATTTGTTCTCTGAACTCCACATAGAATGTTAGTGAAGATCTCTTGCACCAAAACAGTTTAGTCTCTTAGTTTGATAGTTTGAGTTTACAGTTGTTTTCACCAAACACTGTGATCAGCAGGACAGTATGAATCTGAATTGATTTACCGTTCACTAGCACAAGGCCTGTTTGAATATATCTCTCCAGGGTAATACTGACCTGTGTGTTCAGCTGTCTTAGGCTCCAGGTCTCCATGCGTCTTTGGAGGAGATCATTGGAGCAGGAAAGAGCTGATAAAGAGCTTAGTGAGACCGTTGAAATCCACCTTACATAAGTCTAACGTCACATGATTTTGTTTTTGCTAAATGCTTCAGCAGAATACAGAGAAACACAAGGCAGTGTGTAATGATACAGTGAGAGTGTGAAAGTGTACATGCTCTCATTTACAGTATCTTCACATATCAAAACAATCTGTACTGTATCTGAAGCCTGTCACAGCAGGGCTCATCTCTGCTGATGTGTCCATAGACCTGCGGCTGCTCACCACATAATAAACCATTCAAGAACATCAAACGTCAACCACAGATACTCATTTATTTTTTGTGAGAAATAGTTTATTCAGAAGTGGTTTTGGAGGAAGTAAATAATGAACTCCCTTCACGTTCATTTGTAGATATCATTGATGTGTTGTTAACAGTTTGTGATTTTCTAGTTTTATTTGTTTTTGTTTCATATGATAGTTGGTACTGCAGCTGTTCTTGGACTGTTTTCCCCGTATTTCAGAATTCTCCTGGGCAGAAAACAGCCTCCACAGGCTGGAATCTTCTGGCACGTCGACGACTGTAATGAAATGTTGAAGTTTGAGTTTTATTCTTTCTTTAAATCTTTCTTTTGACCTTTTATGAGTAAAACACACACACAAACACACTGAACAGTCCAGTAGTATGTTGTGTTCACAAGTCTTTCTGACTGTGCTGTTACAGTGATGTTACAGTGATGACAGTGGAACAGTTCTGTTCACTCCACACACAGTTTTATATGGAGGCCAGTGCTGGTACTTTGACAGAGAGTGTGTAAGTGTGTGTGATGTTTCCCAGATTGAATGTGTTGTTTTTAGGCTTTATACATATTTTTGTGTATTTTGTGAATTTTTTTTTGTGTTTGTGTTTTTTTTGTGAAGGTTTGTGTATTCTTACCAAAAGCAAGACTGCCAAAGAAATAACCAGAACTAATTCTACGTTCTCTGCTTTCATTGTGTAAACAAATAATGCAACAGGACACAGGACTGATCACTTCCACACACAACTGAAAGTCCCAATACTCACACTCACATTAGATAGAGGGATGAACTCCCGCTGTTCTTCTAAACTGATAAAACATTTATTTGTTGAAAATATGACATTTAGTTTTTTGCCTCATATTCATCTTTTAATCCTGAAAGATTAGTTGACTTCACAGAACATTTTATCTTTCTTGTCCCAATACTTATGCAGGGTGCTGTAAATGTCTGAATGAAAATGAAATTATTAAAACTATTTTTTGGCCTGTTTTAATGATTTAACCTGATCTACTTGCATGTTTGTTGCATGTTTTATTGCAGGTTATTAAGATTCCCAGCACTAGTGGTTTAGTTGATGTATGTTGTTTTTAGTTTCTGTTCATTTTGTGACTGGTGTTTCTCTTGTCGCAGTACTGATGGAGTGCATGTCTGGGTCATCTGGGGTCTCTAACCATGACCGCTGCACACGCCAGACCACCTTCAACCACATCACAGTCACCAAGAAACGCAACTGGCTGCAGCAAAGCTCTGTCCGCCCCGTCCCGCCCCCTGAGGACATCACAGCATTGCCCACATTACAGGATGACCATTCACACCCACAAACACACCCTCTGTTCTGCCCCAGCCCCACAAGGCCACGGCGCTCCAACGTCAAACTCTGTCAGATTTCCCACCAGCTACCCCGTCACACAGATCCGGCCGAGGAGAACGATGCAGACGATGAAGGAGAGATTTGGTACAACCCCATTCCTGAGGATGAAGAGTCCGACCTCCCGCACTGCATTCCCACCATCAGGGTGGCCAGAACTGAGCTGGCCCAAGGGGCGACAGGCAGACGGGCAAGTGGAGGGACGGAAGGCCGGCGGGTGTCAGAGGATGGTGGTGGTGGTGGTGAGGGAGGGTGCAGAGAGATGCCACAAACAAGTGTTTCACATTCCAGCGAAACCTCTCAGCTGCACAAACAGATGTTTGCATGCAAGACACAGGAGGAGAACCTCACGGCGACAGGTACCTGTCTCTCTCTCTCCATTAGTTCTTAAGTTATCTCCAGATCTGTGTGTCTCTCTGTCAGTGTGTCTCTCGTCTGTCTGCGTGTGGGTGTGTTGAAGTCAGCAGCTCCAGGTGTTTGGTGTTTGAGGCTGTAGTTTGATGTTTATTGAGCACCTGTCATCACACATCTGACAGCCTGTGTCTCTTCAACAATTTAATCTGTTTGCTTTCTGTAACTGACATAAATACTCAACAAACAGTGAGAGAAATGCTCAGTGCGACGGTCTGGTGTGACAGCTGTATGAGGACAATTCTGGAAATCTCCCCTGATATAAAAAGAAAACGTGCAAACAGAGCAAGAGCAGAAAAAGTCAAATGTAAATAAGTTAGAGGTGTGATTTAGGTCGATATTAACATTTGACTGTGTACAATATTATCATTTCTCTCTCTCTCTCTCTCTCTCTCTCTCTCTCTCTCTCTCTCTCTCATATATATATATATATATATATATATATATATGTATGTATGTATATAACGTTACACAGCTGTGATGTCATTTGCACACTAATACAGAATCTCAGAAATGTTGCAGCTCTATATTTAGAATCATACAGACATGAGATTATTTACTAATGCACTCATGTCTATTAAAGATTCTTGTCAGTAAATGAGTAAAGCTGTCAGAGCTTGCCTTTAGCTACAAGTAATGCTAGTTACATTTAAAACAAAAATCCTTTTCCTTCAGTGTAATGTATTGACACTGTTGGGCTGGTTTTTGAACCATCTGACTAATGCAAGATCCTTCAGTGTGTGTGATATTGTGACTGATGTTTGTGTGTGTGTTAGTGTGTGTTTAAGGCTCTGAATGATGTGTGTTTGTGTTTCCTCGTGTGCTGCTGACTTTATCTCTGGGCATCTCCAGCACCTCATACATGAGAGAGAGACACAGGCAGACATGGTTGAGGGTCTTGCATTACTGATGACATGATGGGAGTAATATTACCCATAATCCTGTGGGTGGTAACCAGATCTGAGTGTGACACTGCAAAAGACAGCATTCCACCTCTGATCTCTGACCTGTGTGTGCCATTCAGAATTCAATTTAGCATGTCTTTAAAATCAGTTTAATTTCTGAATATGAATTGCAGTATGAAACTGATTGTAGAGTAACAAAAAGACAGAATTCAGTCAGATGGAACTAAATATCTACAGACTAAAATATTTTTTGTACTAAAATCTATAGAGTTGCTTTGCTGCGATACACAGTGTGCGTGTGTGTGTATGTGTAACACAGCACTGTCCTGCAGCCTGAAACAAAGCTCATGAATAATTTAGAGAAACAGTAGACAGCCGCATTACATTAGCTAAACAAACCCACACAATATTATCCATGTCGTCAGACTACACTGTCACGTAACGTTTTCCAGTGTTTGCTTGTGTGTGTGTGTATTGTTGTGACAGTTTAGACTTCAAAATGGATTCTGACACTATAATTAGTCTGTGATGGGTGACCCGATTGACTTAACACCTGTCTGTCTGTTTGTCTGTGAGTGAGTGTGTGAGTGAGTGTGTGAGTGAGTGTGTGAGTGAGTGTGTGAGTGAGTGTGTGAGTGAGTGTGTGTGTGTGTGTGTGTGTGTGTGTGTGTGTGTGTGAGTGTGTGAGTGAGTGTGTGAGTGAGTGTGTGAGTGAGTGTGTGAGTGAGTGTGTGTGTGTGTGTGTGTGTGAGTGAGTGTGTGAGTGAGTGTGTGTGTGAGTGTGTGAGTGAGTGTGTGAGTGAGTGTGTGAGTGAGTGTGTGTGTGTGTATATATATATATATATATATGTGTGTGCGTGTGTGTATTGTTGTGACAGTTCAGACTTTGAAATGGATTCTTACACTATAATTAGTCTGTGATGGGTGACCCGATTGACTTAACACCTGTCTGTGTGTGTGTGTATGTATGTCTGTTTGTGATTATACAGTTTTATGTAAAATACATCAGGTATCCAGAGTCAAAAACATTATTTACTTTAATAAAGAGCAGTATTTGCTCTGGAAATTATTATTGTGTGTGTTGCAGTGGTGTTGTGTAGTTTTTCAAGACTGCTGCTAGAATCATTTAAAAAATAAACTCTTTATTAAAGTCTCTTTCTTTATTTCCTCTTTATTTTGTCTTGTCATACTAGCATGTCATTCTCTCTCAGTCTGTCTCTCTCAGTCTGTCTGGGTCTTTCGCTCTCTCTGTCTCTCTCTCAGTCTGTCTCTCAGTCTCTCTTTATGTCTCTTTAACAGAATTGGGTCTTTGTTTTACTTGGGTGATCAAACAGTGAGTGTTGAGTGAGGTCCTGAACCGCAGTAACAGAGCTGCTGTTGTAGTAAAGCAGAGGAACACGTCATGTGATCAGGTTGGGCGGGTGCAGAGAGTGAGTCGGTCTAGGTTGCATATACGGTCTGATTTCTGTAGAAATCGCTGCTGCAGCGATTATTGCATCCTGCTCTGGATTTTGCGCTGATGTCTTACCAAATGAATCTGCTGATGGAGAAAGGAAGAGAGAATGATGAGGCTGAATATTTAAACTTTGTTTTTGATTTACAACTGGAAAGAGACTTTTTGGATACATGAACTTATGGTGTTTGTGTGTAGAGTGAAGAGAAATTGTGTCTGAACAGAAGCTAACAGGAAAGAAGGAATGAGAGAAGGACTTATGGGTAATGGTTCATGTAGTACTCCAGTTACTGAGCTGTTTTATTCTCACAACGCAAGTATTTAATAAATGATAAATAATTATAATTAATAATGATGATTAATTAATGAATTAATAACAGTTTTGTGGGTGGGCAATCATTTTTAATAATTGAATAGTTGATTATTTCTGTTCTACCACAGTTGCCTCATGAAAACATCAGTATAATCACTGAGAGCTGGTCAGTGGCACGTGTTCTGCAAAGTGCTGTCAAACAATCACACACTTACATTTACATTTATGTATTTGGCTTTTATGCATTTATACTTTGGGGTCACATTCAGTGTGACAGTTTACTAATTACACCCTCCTTCTCTTCTCACAGATCCTTCAGAGCAGTCCACTGGTGGGCGGTCTCCCTCCTCCAGTCCAAACGCAGCCAAAAGGAACACAGCCATCACCTGGTCTTTCCCTGATAAAATCAAATCACCGCGAACTGTCAGAAAGCTCTCCATGAAAATGAAGAAGCTACCTGATCTCAGCCGAAAGCTCAGTGTTAAAGGAAACCCCGTTAGCAGTGTGACAGCCAGCAACAGTCAATCAGAGATCAGGGTTCATGGGGTGCTGGAATTCGGCCAGTCCCAGCCCAGGTTGTCTCCAGTGGGTGTTACAGCTGCACTGGCGAGCGGTAATGTGATTTGGCGGTACCATTTGGACAGCAGCGTTTCTACACAACACAATTTCGACAAGAGGCGAAGCAACAGTGACGGCGTTCCAAAATCAGCCAGCAAGGGAGGTTACCTGAGCGATGGAGACTCGCCGGAACTTGTAGCCAGGTCAGGGAAACATAACACCTCGGAAAGAAAGAACGCCAAAACCCGGGAAAGGGATCCTAATGGGAATGGAGGAAGTCCAAAGCTTGCTGGAACCGAGCTGGACATTGATGCCTTCCGCTCATACAGTTTCTCTGAGCAGCCCAAGTGTCTGTCATACATCTCAGGACTGATGAGTCTGCACTTCTACGGCGCAGAAGACCTGAAGCCTCCGCGGGTCGATTCTCGTGATGTCTACTGTGCCATACAGGTGGACTCGGTCAACAAAGCCCGGACGGCACTGCTGACCTGTCGCACTGCTTTCCTGGACATGGACCACACCTTCAACATTGAGTTGGAGAATGCTCAGCACCTCAAGCTTGTTGTGTTTAGTTGGGAATCCACACCACGGCGGAATCGTGTGTGCTGTCACGGAACCGTGGTTCTGCCAGCCCTGTTCCGTGTGAGTAAGACACACCAGCTGGCTGTTCGTCTGGAACCGCGGGGGATGATTTACGTAAAGCTTAGCTTGATGGAGCAGAGGCAGAACTCTCTGGATGACTCTGACAGGGAACACGAGCCGCAGGTGTTTGGTGTGGAGGCCCGTCGCGTCGTGGAACAAGAGGCGAGTGGACTGATGGTTCCGCTGCTAATTGAGAAATGCATCGCTGAGATTGAGAGGAGGGGTTGCCAGGTGAGTGAATAGATGGAGAAAATCTTTTGTCTTAAGCAGGGCTGGGAACTGAGAATGTTAAAAACTCTTTGGTTTCATCAGAGGTTAGCCTGCATTCTGTATTAATATTTTTAAATTAATATTATACATAGGAGTGCTTGGAAACATTATTAAAGATTATAACAAGATGCAGTTTAAATTTTTAACTTTTTAATTGAGTTACGTTTTTAACTCAATATGTAGAATTAGCCAATCGACAGTGGCTAAACACTGATGATTTTTTGGGGCGGGGGTTTGTATAGACGGTTGTGAGGTACTTGACAGCCGTTGCTCAGCAGCTGAAGACAGCTGAGTCAAGTTTAATAGCTGGTCGGAAACATTGTTTTATTCTGACCAGTGATTTTAGAGATATCTGTCTTCTTCCATTCATTTCGGTCTTGTGTAAGACTGAAATAGTTGCCCAGAGATGTTACAAAGTTGGCCACCGAGTGCAATGACTTTCCTTAAAGAGTCGTTGGTATTTTGTTCACATTGAAGTCTTCTGTCATTTATTAGGCTTTGGTTAATGTGAGCTCTCCAACCCTCTAAAATCCCCGTCCATGAACATACGCACACAAACAAGCTTAGCAAGGCCTCTCCATGGTTTGTGTACCCAGGCATATTGCCAAAAGTGTAGCCATTCATCTCCATTATACACACACACGTTTACTTATCTGTCTAAATCTAGACTTCAGTTGTTTTCATACACAGCTAGTTATAAAACTATACCCTAACCCATCCCACACTCTAACCCTAACAGAAAACTTTCTGCAGTTTCTACTTTTTTTTACTGTATTTTTGTAGCAGAGCAGCTGCGAGATCTGCACTGAGTCTTTCTGAAAGTTTCTCTCTGTTAATGCTGTTGTTATCAGTCTGTTGTTTTTCTTTATGTTTGCTTGAGTTTTGTTAGCTTCATTTGCTTAATCTGTGGATTTAAATCACAGTGTTTATTTGTTTAGAGCGAGGTCGTATGACAGCAGTGTTGCATACTGGAGTTTACCATGTTTATTGTTGCGTACTGCATGCTGTTTATAAAGAACAAATTCATGGATTTTTTTTTTAAACCTGATGTTGGGGTCTGGTCTGTTGATCTGGATTCATGAACTCATTGTATTCAGAAACCCTGCAGGCCACAGATGAATATTACTGTCACCAAACCTCAGGTCACATATACCACTTCCCTGCCAGAGGAGACCACGATGAGGACCGCCAGGGCGAGGCTGGGACATTGCACTCCGGTTGTGTTGAGCTCTGAGAATTCCTCTACTGTGGGAATCTTGACTGCATAATTCCTAGTCTGATGTTTTGGGGCAGTTATGGCCTGCTGGTTAGAGAGTCTGTCTTGTAACCTGTAGGTCACCAGTTTGATTCTCAGTGTTGGCAGGAAACCTAAGCGTTTCCTGAGCAATGCATCTCACCCCCGAATGCTCACCAGGTGCCGCCGTGCTGCCCACTGCAGTGCGTTTACAGTTTGTAGTGTGTTTTTTACAACTCACAGCTTCAATGTGTGTGCACTAACCTGGGTGGGTCATAAAATGTTTGTTTATGGACCATTTAATAATGCTTTTGTGCTCTTGAAGCTCAACTGTATAAATCATCCAGTTTTGTTGCCTGGAAACAGAAGCTTGAATATCTAAACTTTTCATTTATTAATTCACTGAAGTAATGAAACAAGGCTAGAACATGCTGATGAATAAATACTGACCAGCTGTTTACTAAACACAGAGTCTGTGTGGAGACGTGGCATTTATCCATATGAGAAATTTCTCCTGTGATCTTTGTGTTTAATGCTGTCGTGTCACTTTAACACAGACTCTGTGGTCACATGTCCAGTCAGAAGTCACAGGGCTAAACCTGGAAGCAGGACCAGGGAAGAAAAGAGGAAGAACAGAGGAAGGTTTCAGGAAGCTCTTGAGCAATTTTTAACACAGCTGCGGTCAAGATATTGTTTCCTGTGTGGGATATTTTTAGAGCGCCACACAACCCTGAATAAAGCGGCAGGATTTCTAATACTAGAGCTTGTGGAATTTGTTTGGAATAGAGTATTAGCTTACTGCTTACTGCATACCACTATTACGTGAAACAAAAAGTATTATAATAAAAAACTGTAATTTCAAACAGCAATGTACTGCAGTGTTGTCATATGAACTCACAATAGCACAAATTTTTAGCGTCAGGCTCATGCAGTGTTCGATATAAAGCAAAGAGTCTGTGAGTTTGATCGCCAGGTGGTGGTCTGTGAGTTTGATTGACAGGTGGTGGTCTGTGAGTTTGATTGACAGCTGGTGGTCTGTGAGTTTGATCGCCAGGTGGTGGTCTGTGAGTTTGATTGACAGGTGGTGGTCTGTGAGTTTGATTGACAGGTGGTGGTCTGTGTGTTTGATTGACAGGTGGTGGTCTGTGAGTTTGATTGACAGGTGGTGGTCTGTGAGTTTGATTGACAGGTGGTGGTCTGTGAGTTTGATTGACAGGTGGTGGTCTGTGAGTTTGATTGACAGCTGGTGGTCTGTGAGTTTGATCGCCAGGTGGTGGTCTGTGAGTTTGATTGACAGGTGGTGGTCTGTGAGTTTGATTGACAGGTGGTGGTCTGTGAGTTTGATTGACAGGTGGTGGTCTGTGTGTTTGATTGACAGGTGGTGGTCTGTGAGTTTGATTGACAGGTGGTGGTCTGTGAGTTTGATTGACAGGTGGTGGTCTGTGTGTTTGATTGACAGGTGGTGGTCTGTGAGTTTGATTGACAGGTGGTGGTCTGTGTGTTTGATTGACAGGTGGTGGTCTGTGTGTTTGATTGACAGGTGGTGGTCTGTGAGTTTGATTGACAGGTGGTGGTCTGTGTGTTTGATTGACAGGTGGTGGGTCTGTATCGCCTCTGTGGTTCGGCTGCTGTGAAGAAGGAACTTCGAGAGGTGTTCGAGAGAGACAGTCACACCGTCGAGCTGTCGGAGAACAACTACCCCGACATCAACGTCATTACAGGTGCTACATGTGAACACAACATACTAATAACATACATTCCCTCCCAAACTTTAACACACACACACACACTGAGAGAGAGACACAGAGACACAGAGACACAGAGAGAGACACAGAGAGAGACACAGAGAGAGACACAGAGAGAGACACAGAGAGAGACACAGAGAGAGACACAGAGAGAGACACAGAGAGAGACAGAGAGACACAGAGAGAGACAGAGAGAGACAGAGAGAGACAGAGAGAGACAGAGAGAGACACAGAGAGACACAGAGAGACACAGAGAGACACAGAGAGACACAGAGAGAGACAGAGAGAGACAGAGAGAGAGACAGAGAGACACAGAGAGACAGAGACACAGAGACAAAGAGAGACAGAGACAAAGAGAGACAGAGACACAGAGAGAGAGAGACACAGAGAGAGAGAGACACAGAGAGAGAGAGACACAGAGAGAGAGAGACACAGAGAGACACAGAGAGACACAGAGAGACACAGAGAGACACAGAGAGACACAGAGAGACACAGAGACACAGAGAGACACAGAGACACAGAGAGACAGAGACACAGAGAGACAGAGACACAGAGAGACAGAGACAAAGAGAGACAGAGACAAAGAGAGACAGAGACAAAGAGAGACAGAGACAAAGAGAGACAGAGACAAAGAGAGACAGAGACAAAGAGAGACAGAGACAAAGAGAGAGAGAGACAAAGAGACACAGAGAGAGAGAGACACAGAGAGAGAGAGACACAGAGAGAGAGAGAGAGACAGAGAGAGAGAGAGACAGAGAGAGAGAGAGAGAGAGACATTTTTCATTCTAAGTTATAAAGGTTTCTCTGCCTCGGGTCATTTGTTGCATTTCTGAGCGTCCCAGTGGCGTTTTTGGAATTCTAACGTGTAACCCAATCAAAGACCCATCATGCACTTGGGCACCAGTCAGAATGATGATATAAAAAACACTGTAAACTCAGTTTCGCTTAAACAGGCAGCAAATTTCCCAGCTAACAATTTAAGGTTGTAAGAACATTTCCCTAACTTTTCCATTAAGTAATAAAAACATCAAAAATGTCATTTTAAATGTTCCATTTTCAAAACATTCTGACATTTTTGACATTGTACTAACATTTTATTGCTTATTGTATTTATTGTATTTTTATATTGCTTGGTTATAAGAACGCTATTTTAACATTTTTAAATTCTGTAACAAATGTTTTTTTTATTTTTCATTTTTAAATGAACATTTTTTAATTTGTTCCACTAGCAACACAAGAATAGCTTTTTAGATATATATGACACATAACATAAAAGCTCTACTAATGTTACTACAAGAACGTTTTTGCTAACTTAGGGTTAGGAGAACTATTGGAGAACGCCAATGTAACAGAGATTTCATGAGAGTTCTGTGTATGCTGTTCCCTTCACAGTGTGTGTGTGTGAGTGTGTGTGTGAGTGTGTGTGAGTGTGTGTGTGTGAGTGTGTGTGTGTGTGTGTGTGTGTGTGTGTGTGTGAGTGTGTGTGTGAGTGTGTGTGTGAGTGTGTGTGAGTGTGTGTGAGTGTGTGCAACAAATTAACAAATGTGTGTCTTTGTGTGTCAACTCTAACAGATGGTCCCCGACTCACACCGGTGAGATGAACTCACAAACAAAGAGAGATGGACAGATAGACAGAAAGAAAGAGAAAGTCAGACAGCCGGTGGTGAATGTATGATGATAATTGATCAGGCAGGATTTTCCGTCATTTTTCGTCATGTGATGCTATGATTCTTGATTTTCAGGGCGCATGTAAATACCATAGTGCAAAAATATGGTAAGCGCTTCAGTACCATATAACAGAGTACCATGGTGTGACCATTTCATATTGAATTCTGCATTAGTTGAAACAAGACAGTTTGAAAGTATATAGTATTTAGCAGTCTACCTGGTGTGCATGTGTGTGCATGTGCGTGTGTATGTTTGTATGTGTGTCTGTGTAATTGTGTATGTGTGTCTGTGTAATTGTGTATGTGTGTCTGTGTAATTGTGTATGTGTGTCTGTGTAATTGTGTGTGTGTGTGGTAAGCAGAAGTGTTAGTTTCAGTTTTCAGTGTCAGGCAGTCAGACTCTAATTGCTCAGGTGGGAATCTTGCATCTGGAATCTGGCCATCCTCACATTGTTCCTAAAACCCCAACATTCCAGGCCAGATTCCAGCACCTCCACGGAAAACAACAGAGCTTCATGTGTCTTCCAGCACGCGTATGTTCAGATGAGGACAGACTCCAGCACATCAAAGACCTCCAGAGACGCAGTCATTATGTTCTTTAATTTGTGGGGCGTTTAATCTCACCTGCCGGGCACATTTATCTCTGAATGAAACTGTGATCAGCTAAACAGAAAATGAGAACCCTAGTGAATCATTGTTTGCTCTGTTAAAATACTGTTTGTCCCAGTTTAATGTTTAAGAGTCAGATGTCATTAATTTATTGGTAGTTTGACTTCCTAAAGCCTCTCCGACTCTGTAGCATTTTCAAAACATTTCTCTGTCAACCAGTGGCGTGAGTTTGGGACGGGGCTCCTCTTTATCTGCATATGGGGGTGGGTGGTAGGTGTGTTTGTGAAGCCTGTTTGAAAACCCTTGTTATTGCAATTCTGTATTTGTACTGTTTAATCTTTTTAAATGTATGGTTTACTGAAAAAGAAAATTCTGTCATCATTTACACACCCCCACATTGTTCCACGCCTGTATAAATTTTCTCCTTTTAACACAAAATAATTTATTTGGAAGAATGTTTGTAGACCAAAACGTTTTGGAGCACCATTGACTTCCATGGTTGGGAAATAAAAATGTTTGGAAGTCAAACATTCTTTAAAATCTCTCTCTCTCTCTCTCTCTCTCTCTCTTTCTCTCTCTCTCTGTGTATCTCTCTCTCTCTCTGTGTATCTCTCTGTCTCTCTCTCTCTGTGTCTCTCTCTCTCTGTCTTTCTCTCTCTGTGTGTCTCTCTCTCTTTCTCTCTCTGTGTCTCTCACTCTCTGTCTCTCTCTCTCTCTCTCTCTCTGCAGGTGTGTTGAAGGATTATCTTCGTGAGCTTCCTCATCCTCTCATCAGTAAGCAGTTGTACGAGTTGGTTCTTGACTCCATGGTGAAGCGGCCGCTGCAGATCGGATCCAGCGGATGTGAGAACGACCCGGCTGACTCAGAACACGCCGTCAGCTTGCTGGAGATCCTGCCAGAGGTTGAGAAGGTGCATGTTCTGGAAGAGATGTAGTCTCAGAAGGTTGATCAGGACGTAGCTCACACGTGTGTTTCTGTGTCAGGCGACCCTGCTGAAACTTCTGGATCACCTGAAGCGTGTGGCCTCACATCACAAGGTTAATAAAATGACCTGTCAGAACCTTGCGGTGTGTTTTGGCCCGGTTCTGCTCAGCCACAGACAGGAAGTGTCCTGCCATGGGAACCGGGTCTTCATTGACTCAGAGGAGCTTGCCAGCGCCCTGCACTTCAAAAAACACATTGAGGTTCTGCACTACCTGCTTCAGCTGTGGCCAGGTGAGAACATCTCCACACACCAGATTCTCCAGAGTCTGATGACAAATAACCAATCAGATTCATGACAAATATCCAATCAGATTCATGACAAATAACCAATCAGATTCATGACAAATAACCAATCAGATTCATGGTGAATAAATGGCCCATGATAAAATGCTGTGTTAAGTGCTCTAGTGTTTTGTTTCTGTGTTATCTGAACTGTGTTGTGTTAAGCCGGCTAGTGTGTTTATTTCAGACAGATGTTCCTCTGGTTTTCTCCTGAGTTCTGCTCCTGCTGTGTGCGTGACTTTAGCAGTGAGGAACTCGTACAGCAAACTTCACTCTATTATTACCCTCATTCCTCTCTCAAACTTCCACTGTGTCCATCCGCCCGCCAGTCTCACCCTGCTGAACAATCACTCTCTTTGGACGGGCCCCTCTCAGTTTGTGTGTATATATAGAAAAGAAAACAGTATTATATGTATTGCAGAACATTCAATAAAAGGGTCAGTTTTCATTTCTTGTTGATTTTTCCATCAGATCATCTCTTAAAATGGTCTAGTCCCTCTGTGCCTGAAAACAAAACCTGTAACTTTCAGATGATGATGTCAGGTGAAAAAAAAACTGAAAATAGCTGGTTAAATGTGTGTATGCCACATTTACATCATCTTTAACAGCGCCTGTTGTAAACACAGTGTCATTTGTAAGGACACTTACATAAACACTTAATATCTCATTCTATAGCTCACGTGTGTGTTTTGTTGTGTTATTTTTGTTCTGTCACAGCTGTGGTGTTTTGAGGGCACATCAGGCAGGTAAACTGGATTGGTGTGTTTTGAGTGTCCTCGGCTCCCCCTTCATAACACTGCTAGCATGCAGTCTTCTTCAAATACCAGTTAAATATGATGCTAGCTTGTCATTTAGCAGGTTTATTGATGTGGTGTTGTAAAGTTTGCCTGCGTTAAAAAAAATGCCAAATAGTGTGTCAAGATAATGTAAGCAGTTTGAGTTTCTTCAACTTTTTCCTGTTCCTACATTTTATTTTCTGCATAATGTGAGTTTTTGCTATACTAAAATGTTTTGGTTGTCATTTGAAAAGCTTCTATTCATAATCATAGAATCATAGAATTAACAACCCCCTATCTGTCTCGCTGTGTCTCTCTCTTAGTTCTGAACACTCAGGGCAATCCCTCGTCTCCTGTACCTGCCCCTGTGGGGTTGTTTCCAGGGGCAACAGCTGCTGTGAGGAGGAGGAAGGAGCGTCCACAGGTACTGAATCTGTCTGAGGCCAAGATGGTGGGAGTCCTGCGTCCTCGAGCTGCTCGTCTGGACAGTCCCAGTAATCGGTACGCTGGAGACTGGAGCGGCTGCAGAGAGCCATACCTCCAGCAGAACTGTCCAGACGAGGCCGACTATGATGACGTACCGTGTGAAGATCCTCCAAATGTAGGACAGGAGGACCTGCAGATGGTCACTGGAGACATAGTTCTTAAAGAAGACTCACCCGAGGTGGATGAGGGAACAGAGAGAGTTGAAGACATGCAGATAGAGAAGGAAGACAGTGAAGGAGATTTAGAGGGAATGGACAGGCTACATTTAGAGCAACCTCTTACAATAAACCCCTGTGATCAGATTCTCCCAGACCTTGAGGAGCATCAGCCCAAAGAGCACAGCTATCAGGCCTACATGAAGATCCAGGACATCAGTCCGGTACTCTGCAACAGGGTCAACCTGCGAGACCTTCAGGAGAGCATCGACACGCTTATTGGAAACCTTGAGAGAGAACTCAACAAGAACAAGCTAAACATGGGATACTGACATTGGGTGATTTTACCAGATCAGTTCCTGGACCATCACGATGGAGACATGGTCAGGGAGCGTGGATAAACACAAAGGCATTCCTCAGTTCTCATGTTGTTGTTGTTTGTCTCCTGATCTCATCATTGTTTTTCTTATTAGAAGAAGCTATGAAACCCTGGAGCTGCACCAGGTGTCTTCACTGTGTTAAGATGGTGCTTGAGACAGTGGGAGTGTTTCACTTATAATACAGAGGTACAAAACATTACAATGTAAACCAATGCACTTATGAGGCCTGCTGTCATACACAGGGCTGGAAGTTTAGATCCACGCGGAGGTGAAGCCTTACTTTGGGAGAAATAAATGCTACAGGTACATCCCCACACCCTACACCAGGACCGCCACCCTAAAACCAACACACTGCACCCACAGCCAACACCCCAAACTATTTCCCTTCAGGGAACAAACACTTCTGGTCTGTACTGGAGGTGATGATGAAATCCTGTCAGAGTAAAACAAGATATGAGTTTTTATTTCTCAGAAAGAACTTCAAATGACCCCTAAACAAGCTACAGGCATTTGAATACGTACAGGTAGTCAGAAGTTTGTAAAGCTTTTGAAAACAAGAGGATGTAAAAATCATAACCCCTCAAAAATTAAAACATGCCTATCTTAGAGGCAAACAAGCTAAACAGATCATTTGAACGTTGTGCTGTGTATCCCAGCAATAAACCCCGTCTTTTGCTCATGTTATTTGTGAATGCATTATTTTTCAGCTGTCCAGGGATACAAACTCATCAGTATTTGGCAGATACACATATGTATGAATATATTTTTGCTGGCAGACACTTTAGTGTTGTGCATATTTAAATGTTTGTCAGCTACCTTGTAGTATTTATATTTATATATATATATATATATATATATATATATATATATATATATATATATATATATATATATATATATATATATATATATATATATATATAATATATATAAATATCAACAAATATATATATATATATATACAAGAGAGAGAGAGAGAGAGAGAGTTTTATCTTTGTAACTGTATAACCCACAGCCATTTAAAGTGTAAGAATGTTTGAGCATTATACGGTCAAAAGCTTTATGGTCAAAACAAATAAACAGTCTCTCAGAGTCAGTGAGATGTATTTATGTCTGTAGATAGAGATTGTTTTAATTATGATGAAATTCTGTTTTGTTTGTTGATGTTGCAGCTGCTCGCATTTGTGCTCGCTTGTGAATTTACAGTTTTGTGAATTAAATAAACCTCTTGACCTGATGTATTTTGATGTTTTCACTGGTGTTGATCTCCACACCTGAAATACAGATGTCTGTCTTCAGTCTGAAACTCTGTAAACATCTTATAATATTATGCTGCAGATTTTCTGATAAATGTTCTTTACACAAAACTGAGAATGTTAAAGAGGATCATGTACTTCAAACCACACAGCATTTCTTCTGAGAGGTGAGGTATTCAGTTCTGTGGCTGTTAAAATCCCTCAGTACCACAGTCCTCCAGCAGGACGTCATCTGTGTGCTGACTGTATACAGAGAGTCCGATTAAGAGGAATATTTCTCACAGATGTTTGTGTTCTGAGCTCATTGATCATCAGCACGCTGCCAAAACTGTGAACCTGTTTTCTGATTTAGTCTGTCTTTTAATTTTGCTACCTTGCATGATTTAGATTTTTGGAGGGTTTGTCATGTAACCTTTCCCTGTCGGCTGTTAACTGAGCTGAACTGGACGCATGTTCTTTAATCCCTGAAAACATACAGGAAGAATTTTCTCTTTTTTAAAAGCTGATAGATCAGTTTATTTCACAAAAATCCTGAAGGCACGATTAGATGACTTTAGCACTTTCTATAATCAGACCAGAGCTGCAACCTGCCAGTTGAGAATCGACTCAGTTTGGACACACCTCATTTTTTTCACATTGTAGAAATTATTTGAACAGAATTCCTTCTTGAAAGAATTTGATGAGAAGAGTTTGTTTTGAGATCTCTTGTCGGAGTACAGTTTGAGACGCTGTGGAGATCTGTTGAGACATTTGGGGTGTTTTTGATTTGTTTTGTGTTCTCCTGCAGGTGCGCTGTGTAAATGTCATGCTGTCGGTTTCTCCACAGACATCTGCACTCCACCGGTGTGTGGAGTCAGTGTCCACACTGTCAGTGTCTGGCTGCAGATCAGACGTCTCACAGATGCTTTGTTGTAGAGAGGTTTCTGATTGGCTGCCTGGAAGAGATGACCTTTGATTGGTCAAACATCTAACATATATCACTTATAATGTAAAATCTTACGGACGGGCACTAGGAGGATTTCTGGTGTTTGCACCGTGTTGCTTGTGTACGGCTGTAATATATGTTTATTAGAGTATCTGCAATACAGACAGAGAAGCTTTAAAGAACAATTTGTTTTCACAGCAGGAAGAGATTAAAGCAAGAAAAGTTTGAGATAGATGTCTAATGCATGCTGGGTAAAGCTGAACAAAGAACACGATTGTTCTTATCATACAATCACATGCAATGGAGAATCATTGTGAAAGCTATGAATATTTGACATATTTGTTAGGTTTTCAGTAGAAAACACAAGATACTTCAAAAATCATACTTGAGGCGTTCATTTCTTCAGTGTGAGTGTGGTCCTGGTATTCTCTACATTATCAGGACGAAATGTCCCCACAAGTACAGTAATACCAGTAACTTTGACCTTGGGGGGACATTTCTTAGGTCCCTGTGAGGAAACAAGATTATAAATCATACAAAATGATCTTTATTTGATAATATACAATATAGTAATAATAATAATAATTGTTTTCTGTGATCAGTAGGGTTAGTGTAGGGAGAGAACATACACATCTGTACAGTTTAAAAACCATTATGTCTATGGAATGTCCTCATCAAAACATCAAAACCCAATGTGTGTGTTATGAGTGTGTGTGTACAGGTTTATCTATATTTGTGAGGGTCAAATGTCCTCACTAACATAATGAAATAGCATGACAACCAACAGATATTTTACTGGTCCTCACTAAAAGACTATAAATCAGTTTTGTGTGAGTTTTGAGTTGTGTGTGTGCGTATTCACATCAAGTGCTGCTGTGCTGCTAGTCTGGGTCAGTTTTGTCTTTAAACTAGTAATGATACGAAGGCTGAGTTAAGTTGGTCAAAGTTAAGATTCAAGAAAACGATTCAAGGAAAAGAAATTCAGATCTCATGCCTTTGATACAGTGGACACCAGTACAGTTGAGTTACAGATGTTCAGCACTAGTGGAGTTTTTTGTGAACATTGAGTAAAACATTCATTTCGACTGAAACCGCTTTAGATGTGTTTCTGCATGCAGCTTTTAAAACAAGTTCGCATTGTGCGCACCACATTGTACTGCTGTTACTCAATAGGAGTCTGATGATATGGATCAATATTGTACATTAGTGTGTGAACGTGTCTGTATCTTTTATGGATCATCTGTCACATTCAGAAAGTATTTGATTACGACACACGAGTAACTAGAGACCAAAGACATGCAGAAAACAATCAATGAAGGATTCAAGGTCACTGCTCATACAGGCGACTGGTTTAATGTTTGACAGTAAACATCAACACAAACTTTAACAGAACTTTCCATGTTTTGGACTGTTAGTTACTGTACAAAACATTTCCTCTTTAAATAGAATAACTTTGTATTTATGGAACAAACCGGAGCGGGTCATTAGAAAAAGTGTTTCTATAGCAACATCGCTCTAATGACACTGATAATGACATTTGATCCTTTTATTTTGTTGACCTTTAATGGTCAAATTAATTAGACCACATAATGACAGAATTTGTAATATTCTTCTAGTTGTAGATGAGTGTTACAGGTCTGCTGCGTCATTGGTTGTCAGAAGGCCCATGTTCTTCAGAATGCTTTTCTCCAGATCCAGATACTGTTCATATTCTCTCTGAGCTTCTGTCATCAGGTCGTCCTCGTGTTTCTGAGTTATCACAGGCTCCTGAAAACAACATCAACATGTAAGTGATGGAACAGTTCACCAACCACACTACAGTTTGGCATCAGAATTGTTTCTTTGGTTTATTTACTTTAGAAATGTTTATGAAGAAAAACTAAATTCACACCACTGACTAGTATGACTAGTATTATTAGTTTTTAAATACAGGAAGCATTTAAATCGAGTGTTCGGGGTTTGTGCTGAAAGCAGTGGCTCAGGTCTTCAGAGTTTGAACCTCAGTGAGAAAGACAAACAGTTTCAGAATAACAGAGCCGAGCAGCGAGATTGATATTTAGTAAACATATTCTTTATGTCTGAACAAATCTGACTCCTCAGAGCTGAGATGCACCATACTGGAAATATTTCATCTCAGCACACAAGTTTATTTCTTAAAGATACAGATCACCTAAAAATACAAATTCTATTAATGTAAAAGTGCTAACTTTTTCATGGTTTTCTTTTTCCAGTTCTTTTTTCATGTTTTTTTATATGTAAAACAGTTAATGCCAGGTCATTCTCAGCCCCTACAAAAGGAATCCCAGGCTTATTAGCATATCTTATTTGCATATTTGCTGTGTCAACAGTCATTATCAATATTATCACTGAGAAAACAGCTCGCCAGGTGAATTCCTCCAACGCAGTGCTAACCCTGCTGCTAAATGTGAAACGTGACCATGTTCTAAAACAGGGTTGAGTGCAGTGTGTGTTCCACAGAGAGACTCGTGTAGGTTTGGGAGGACATGAGGGTGAGCCCATGACGACAGTATTTTTTTATTTATTAATAAAGACACTGAAATGGCTTCTCTCACTGCTTTCCTCCTCTGTTCCTCAGCATCCATCTCCTTCTTTTCTTTCTCACGTCTGATTTGACGTTTCTCAAAGTACATCAGTCGCTCCTCTTCCTTCTCAAAGTATTTCCTCACAATCTGCGTCTGAAGGAGAAACACAGCAGTGCATATCAGTGAGAAACAGTAAGCAGTGTTATTATGCTGCTTTGTTTTTATAAGATATTTAGTTTGGGCCAAAAGTGGCGCTCTCACCTCATTGGTAGAAGATCTTCGGAGAGTCCAGGGCACCTGAAGGATGTGCAGTGTGCCGAGACAGTCTGATACAGCCAGAAGATGTAGCTTCACTACACAAGAGTAACAGAACACATCACTGTCTGTACTGACATCTGTGTTTCCGTCCTCACAAAGATCTTCACAATCTGACCAAGCACTAGCTTTATGCCAAAAGTGACTACAGGGTAAGCCATTTTTTATTATGCTGGTTGAAAAGTCTCAACACATCCTTGATAGTAATCACTAATCACTGCTGTAAATATATTTATATAATATTTATTTATGGCAGGACCATAAAGTGTTCATCCAATCATTACATTAGAAACAAATTTCATAATAGGAGCAGTGGTGTGTAGAGGCTGAAGTGAGGATGGATTGGGCCTACAGGAAATGCTCCTGGGCTCGATGCAGGTGATGGAGGCGGTGCTGATGTTCTGGGTTAGAGAGGGCTCATGGGTTTTTTCCAGCAGGTCCCACACCTCAATGCTTCCGTCCTCCTTTCCAATGAAGAAGACAGCCGGCCGAGAAACAGACCAGTGACCCACAGTATACATCTGCTGGGAGCACGGCGACTTCACGATCGGCCCATTCTAAAGTGGAATGGATGATCATGAAAAAATTCAAATTTAATTTTGGTTCAGTAACTATTAATAACTCATTTGTGTATAAGAATTTTGTCCGGTAAAGCTTCTAGAATAAGGATGTTTGTTTTTTCTGGTTTTGTAAGCAGTTTATGGGGGTTTGAGGTTGTTCTGGCAATACTGTAGCTGTTAAAGGACAGTTGGTCACATTTACAGTGTCCAGATGTAGTCACAACACAAAGTCCAGCAGTCCAGCGTTACTCAACAGATCTGAGCAAACAATCATGAGCCTATTTCACCCCGGCTGCCCCAGATGGAGCTTTTTTAAACACTGTTGATTATTTACAGCTGTGTGCTGTATTTAAATCTCTCACTGAGCTGCAGAAATTAAGCCATGAGAGGCCAGTGTGTTTGTGTAATTTGTTACCACAAAATGAAGGGCCCAAAATGTCCTTAACTGTGGTAACATTATTGTAACAACCTTGAGGTGCTTACAGCTTCTATAAAAAGACACCTATTTTGAATAATTACATTTATTAATATTTGTATACAGAAAATGTTTTCTGCTCATGTAATTCTCATTATTAAGATGTTACTGTCTAAGTGGTTGCCATGGTCTTGCCCTGTCGTTGCTAATGTGGTTTTTAAACTTAGAATTGAAGAATGGACACCATTTCTAGCTGATGATTCCTTAAGAAACCTTTAGAACCTCTAGAATCTTTCTGTTTCACAAAAGGTTCTTTGCAGTGGAAAATGTTTTTTGGACTATTAAAAACTTAGAAAGAAATTATTCTTTTAAGAACCATTGACTCTGTGTTTCTTTTGGGAACCAAACATGATTGTTCTATGCATCACTGTAAAAAACGTTTAAGAACCTTTATTTGTAAGAGTATACTGTGGTTTGTTTTCTTCAGTTGTTTGTAGTTTAATGTAGTGACCTCACCGTGAGCCCTTCTCTGAAGATGGCAAAACTCCAGCTGCCTACCACCAGGATGATGTCGCTGAAAAACGGTGAGCGGCTGACGGTGTTAACCTGGGTATCGTGTAAGATGAAGCAATGAGAGGGTCTGGCACCTGACAGACAAGAGAGGAAAATCGAACATCATCAGGCGACATCAGACAGTATTCAGCGAAATCTCTCTGTTTAACTGCTTAAAAGTATTTCTGATCAAGACAAATCACAATGACAATGACATTTTACTGTATAAATTGTTCACAATGACAATTTATACAGTTTCTTACTGAACAGCCGCCCAGAGTCTTTGTCCTTCTCCAGTTTCCAGTCAGTGTAAATGAGTTCTCCATCCTAAAAAACTCCACATATGCAGCATGATCAATAAATAATTACTTTTATTAATGTTAATGACAGCCAGAATAGATTGTTCTTTAACCATGTATTACAGTTCAGTAGTCTGAAGACTGTGACTAAGGAAGTTAAATAAAAAGGAAATTCATCAGATGTGAGCTCACAGCTGTTATTGGCTGTTTTACAGTGACAGTGTTGCTCAACCAATCAGATGTTTTATAGTGTCATCTGTCCTTCAGCTCTCTCACCTCTGTCCCCACATACAGTTTGGTGCTGATGTTCTCCAGCGGTTTCTGTTGTTTGGCCGATGGGACACGCAGCTGTCCGAATCCAGAACATTCCTCACAACCTGAGGTTTGTGCAGGTTTATCTACTGGAGGGAAGAGTGACCAGGATCCAAAATAAATGCTTCACATGCACCAAATGTGAGTAAAAAATTTGACTGTAACTTTTAAAGAAATTTCTAAATAATGCTGGCTTTGGGTGGGTAGGTCTGACTCTAACTCTAATTAGGCCATAACTGTCCATAAAGCAGGATAAGATGTGGATTAGATAGTGTAGAAGATGATCTCACCTATAGGGTAGTCAACTGTATTGTCCCTCAAACTGAATTTAAGGGGACTGTATTCACCACTAGTGCTGATCTTTGGTAGAGAGACCTACAGCAGAAAGATAATCACACTGTAACAGATGTATAACCAAATATTAGCTATTACACACAGACTTGTGTGTGTGTGTGTCACACACTCGGATGAAAGGTTTCCAGGTCAGGTTGAGATGTTTGAAAGTGTTAGGAACGCCGTGAGGGTTTTCCAGAGGCTTTTCCTCTGATTTCTTTCTTGTGTCGGTAAGAGACTGTGACACAACACGAGGAGCCCGTAGATCCCAGAACAACACACAGCTGAAACACACACACACACAGTAAGACAACTGATAGGACATACACACGCACAGCTCTGTGCAGTCTAGTGTACATCAAGTCAGTACAGCACCAGTCAGGAGCGCAGGTCACTATCTGAACAGACATGTGACTCGTGTTTTCCACTGGAATCCCCAACCTGGACACCTGAGTGACAAAAAAGTTAATGAGTGAAACATTATTCTGATTTTTGCTGCAAGAAACCTTGATTAACATGAATGGAATGGAAACCAAGAGTTGTTTGGTCTGTTGTAATTCTCAGTTCTGTTTACCTCAAATGTTTCGGGCAGCCACTGAATGTCTGTGATTGGTGCTTTGTGTCCGTCCTCTATTCCAGACACAGCACAGTACCGAACCACTGGAGCTTCATTCTTCCTGTCCTGCACACACAGTACATAAGTACAGTCTAATCTTCTGTGTGTTATTGTGTTAATGTAACAGCATAACCTGCTGTAAATGACATTTAGAGAGAATTTACTGCTGTTCACTCATGACCACCATGTGGTTAATTGTGACAGTATGTATCAGGTTACATAACAGCTGTGTTTGTGTGTGTGTGTGCGTGTGTGCGTGCGTGCGTTTGTGTGTGTGCGTGCGTGTGTTTGTTTGTTTGTTTGTGTGTGTTTGTGTGTGTGTGGGTTTGAATATGCAGTTCACACATATTCAAATGTGTATAATGAAATCTGTCAACATGTATAACCACATAAGCAGTGTTTATGGAGACACTTCCTGTGTCCTCATAAACTAAATAGTTTTAAAACATACTAAATGGTGATTTGTTTGTTAATTAAAAATGCCATAACTTTTCCGTGATGTTTAGCGGTTGGGTTAGTGTAGGAGAATAGAATATACAGTTTGTACAGTATATAAAATGTTACATCTATGGAATGTCCTAATAAACCACATATGCCAACGTGTGTGTGTGACTTACTAGTGTATGAGAAATGTTTCTGGCACGGCGGGTGTCCTGCAGTTTGTCCACATGTGCTGAAACATCCCATAATACTATCTGTTAACAGAAACGAATGACACATTTGTAATAAATGTACAGAATGGCAGATTAAAGCAATGTTTAATACAGGAAGTGAAATGAAGTCACCTGTCCATTAAAACATCCAGCAGCGATGATGTTTGGATCAGAGGGACAGAACTGAAAACACAGAACATCATCTGGACATTCCAACTGCAGCTGCACAGAGACAGAAGAGAAGACACTCAGACGAGTTTGAGAAGTCGATCTGCAGCTCTGACCTGCAGTCCGAGTTATCACATTCACTGCAGCTTTATTGTTACTGCTGAACCTTTAGCCGCTTCCTGTTTCTACTTAAAGTAGCACACAAGGCTTTTCTTCAGATCCACACTGATCAAACATGACAAATCTTTACTAAACTGCGAAGAACTGACAAACTGTAACCTGAAATTAACTGTAACCAAACTCAGTCAAACACATTTCCAGTCTAATATCAACAGCTAAAACCCTAATATTGATAATGTGATGTTCAGAATCACACGCAAGCGTTCTAGTGTGCTCTGTACTGTTCATACTCTGTACAGTATGTAAAGTATGCACTGTGCCTGCACACAAAGTTGGACTTCAAATATAAAAGAACCCTGTTAATGTTTTAAAACCCTTTTAAAGTTTTTGTGTCTTTCTTGTTATTTATTGAAGGAGATGTCCCTAAAGGAGGTTACCTGTGGATTTATAGGGTCAGAGAAGCTCCAGAAGAGGATGTAGGACGGGTGTAGCAAGAGTTCAGTGGAATTGTCTATCCGTCCCTCCAGAGACAATCTCTCTGTCATGGCCACAGCAATCACACCTGTTACAAACGCACATCGATTGTACAGACGAACATATACTCACACATACATAGAACTATTGTTATTTCTGAATTGTTTTGAACCTCTGAATTCTACACTTCTGAAAGGTTGTTATTGTTAACAGTGCCATTATTTATTATTTAACATCATTATACTCATTTTGCACTTCTCATTTGTCTCACCGCTAATACTTTGCCAATATGAATAATGAGTTTTGCCATTCACACTGCACACTGTAGTGACTCTGAATTGAGTGAGCTGAACTGGTTCTGACCGCTCATGTTGGGGTGCCACTGGACATGGCTGATGCTTTTCTCTCTGCTCATGTTCAGGTCTGTGAAGGACTGATATTCCTTCAGCTGGGTCTCAGTTTTTCCGGCCGGCACGCTGTCGTCCTCACAGAGAGCCGTCCAGTCATCAGAGAACACATCCATGATGTGGTTCTGCTGCAGAGCTGTTTCAACCCTTCAGACACGAGAACACACTCAAAACACAATACTGTGGTACCAGAGTATGAACACAATAACACAACAGTTTCAGTGCAGCTTAAATAGCCTGAGTGAGATTTAAGGAATTGTTCCTTTAATAAAGAACTGTTCATTCATTTTTAAGCCCTGGTGTTCCTGGAGCTCAGCTGTACAGCATTGCATTAGCAGCGCGAACGTTGTGGGTTCGATTCACAGGGAACACATAAATTCTGATAAATTGAATAGTTTGAATGCACTGTAAATCGCTTTAGATAAAAGCATAAATGTAACTGAGGTATTATACCTGTAGCTGTTGTTATGTTTGAAGAATCAGATTAACATTATAACACCAGGGGTCTGATTATGTGTTTTCACTCTTTTAACTTTGGTTAGTGTGTAATGTTGCTGTGTGCGCATAAAAAAATCTGCAGTTACAACACTTAAAGTTCACTGTAAAGGGAGAAATTCTCTTTAACAGAAATCAATGAACTACAATGAAAAGCTTGCAGGGATGAGTTTCTTCTGGGTTTTTGATGTCACAACATACGGATGTTAGATTAAACCTCGCCCTCATGAATACACAAACAGGGATGAAGAAGAGTCACATTAGTAGTGTGTTATTGCCATGCAGATGAAATGCTAACCAATGAGAGCACAGTCAGTATTTCAGAAGGCGGGGCTTTAGAGAACCAGGAACAGTGCGTTTTCACCCACTGGGATGAAAAATATGTGAAAAAGCATGAAAATCTATTCAAGCGCATCCAAAATCAAAACTTTGAAAAACGGCAGAATAGCAGCCCTTTAATATAATTCATTGGACTTACGTCATCACAACGGATGTGATGAAATTCTTCAGGTGTTCTGACTGCAGATGAACACCTTTCTCCTCAAGGCTGAACTCTCTGGGTTCATACTGAGTCCACATGTTCCTCGGGTACTTCCTGTAACAGAGCACCTCTCTCAGAGCATTGTGGGATTGCTAACTAAAGATCAATTTTAGAGAACATTACAGCAGTCATGGAACTCTAGTTGTGTGAGCAATTCTTTGTGAATTGTACTGTAACTTTCTGCAAATATGAAAGAAAAGGAAATTGTATTTGCTGAAGTGTGACTGTCTGGCAGTTTGTTGTACCACAGGGTCTGTGTGGACGTGTCTCTGGTGCTGTGGATGGCCTGAGTGGCCGTGTGTCTCTCTAGCTCTCTGATGCTGAAGCTGTTGTCCGGGTAAGACAGACACTCCACGTATCCATCCAGAGAACTGCGGTCAGAGAAATGCCCCGGACCCCCGAAGTCCCGCAGCAGACGAGAGATTTTAAACTGAATCTGGAAATACAGACTGGTAAAGTTTTTCCTCCATGTCCAATTTATACAATATGAAGATTATCATATATAACATTAAAACCAACATATTAAATAACTATGAAACCGTACACAAAAAAATGCTTTGAGAAATGTCCCATAATGCATCTCTCTTACTCTGGGTCTGGTATCTGTGACCGACTCTTCCTCAATCTCCAGTTCACTTCCCAGAGAGATCCATGGCTGAGATTCTGGAGTCTTTGGCTCCATGGTTTCCTCATTCTCTTCATCTTCTATCACCAGCTCATGTTCATCCTTTACTGGAGGCTAACACAATAAACACCATTAAAAGGGCCAATGAACCCACATGTTTATTTTTCTCTCTTTTGTTGATGTATTTCCTAGTGAAAGTATTTCCTGATTTACATGACAGAACTTGCTGTTGCTAGTCAGGTGTTTCTTATTCTCATGGGGGACGTTCAGACTCTAAAGAGTTTTTGATTGGACACTAAGTTAGATTGCAAGTTATCTAACACTACATTTCAAAAGTGTGAATGTGTGTTTTTGTTGTGTTCCTACCTTCAGGATATTTTCTTTGGCCTCTACTGTGAGCACCAGATAGAAGCTCTGGCCGTATGTGAATTCTCTGTCAAACACCAGCAGAATTTCGTCTTCTGGGTATTCCTGCGGGAAACAGTATTCCTTTTACTTGTGGAAAAGGCGGTTTGCCCTGAGTTTACACCACAGACTCTGTGTGAGGGTCATGCCTGTAATTCAGAGTGAGTTCAGTTGAACACTGAGTGTGAACAACAGAACAGAAGTTCACATTCATGGTTCCATCATGACTCACCATCACTGCATGTTTAACAGGGCTGAAGTCAGACACAGCTGCTCTGTTCTTCAGGTCTTGGATGATATCTTCTTTATTTAGAATCTTATAAGGAGTTTGCCCTGTTACGTCTTCATCTGCCCGGCAGCCAAACAACTCCTGAGTGACAGAGGTCAACACCAGGGGGCAGATATAGTTGGGGGGGGCTGTTTGGATCAGATGTACAGTTATACATACAAATATACACAAAATAAGGAAATTGCAACATTTCTGGCCATATTCCACATTTTGTTAGCATGTTATTTTTTTCCCCCAAGCCCTTTTAGTATGCTGTGGACATAAATGAGTTCAGATACTGTAGTCAGATCAGATCGGACCTGTGTCAGATCAGCAGTAAGAGACAAGATCTCTAGCTGAAATCCAGTTCAGCAGAACCAGACCAGACCACCCTTCTGAACACAGCTAATCTTAATGACAGTCTGTATGAAGCATCTTCAGAATACAGGAGTGTGTTTACAGCCGTTCTGTCCTGAACATTTAACTTCACATCAGATCAGAGTACATCTCTTCAGAACAGAAAACACTGGCAGTGAGAACAAAACACGGGAGGAAGTGAGGACTGGTTAGTGGCTACGTGCCTCAGTGCATGCATGTGTGTGTCTAGACATGTTGTTTGTATCTCAGTATCTTAATTCTGATCACTGATGACTCCTG
The DNA here is from genome assembly GCA_036877525.1 of Chromobotia macracanthus. Taxonomy (NCBI): domain Eukaryota; kingdom Metazoa; phylum Chordata; class Actinopteri; order Cypriniformes; family Botiidae; genus Chromobotia; species Chromobotia macracanthus. Next base: position 878,363 of record JAZGTH010000006.1, read on the forward strand.
GATAAATGGAGAAGAATGAATGGACTGATGATGAAAACAACCCAGAGATTCTTGACTACAGCCAGGAGCATATATATAAATACATATAAATAATAACTTATATGTGGACTGCAGAGATGAAACGCTACAAAAGTGAATAACAGGAGTTCTTCCATCACTGATCTCCTGACAAACTCACTAGACTCTGGTGCACTTTCTTCTGCAGCGGGAGAAAGCTCCTGATTCTTTTTATCTGCTGAAGACATTAAAACATTAGAAGCAGAACGATGCACTAAACACAATGACTGTAAGATTGTAAAACTGTATCTATAAACAGTAATGCAGTAACAGCTCTGGACTTTGTATTATTCAGTTTATCACTCGGATCTGTCACAGATGTGTTCACATACAGAAGACATGATTTGTATATGTGGACAGGTCGTTTGTACCTTTTCCCTTCACTTTACTAGCCTCGCGACTCTTGGGTCTGTTTGAGCTCATATCTGTAGATGACACAGAGAACCACAGAGATGTGAGAACCACAGAGATGTGAGGACCACAGAGATGTGAGGACCTGAATGGGCTCAGCTCATCTGCAGCAGCTCTGCATGTGACCCACCCGATGAAGCAACAACATCATGTGCACAACTATGACACCTCGTGGTGGAATGAAACGCTGGGTTATTTCAATCCAATAAACAGCAAGAAAAGAAACTGTGTGAAAAAGAAAATAAACTGTGTGAAAAAGAAAAGAAACTGTGTGAAAAAGAAAAGAAGACTTCCTCGTCTTTTACCTTTCAGAGGAAACGGTTCGCTCGTCTTTTACCTTTCAGAGGAAACGGTTCGCTCGTCTTTTACCTTTCAGAGGAAACGGTTCGCTCGTCTTTTACCTTTCAGAGGAAACGGTTCGCTCGTCTTTTACCTTTCAGAGGAAACGGTTCGCTCGTCTTTTACCTTTCAGAGGAAACGGTTCGCTCTCTTTTACCTTTCAGAGGAAACGGTTCGCTCTCTTTTACCTTTCAGAGGAAACGGTTCGCTCTCTTTTACCTTTCAGAGGAAACGGTTCGCTCGTCTTTTACCTTTCAGAGGAAACGGTTCGCTCGTCTTTTACCTTTCAGAGGAAACGGTTCGCTCTCTTTTACCTTTCAGAGGAAACGGTTCGCTCTCTTTTACCTTTCAGAGGAAACGGTTCGCTCGTCTTTTACCTTTCAGAGGAAACGGTTCGCTCTCTTTTACCTTTCAGAGGAAACGGTTCGCTCTCTTTTACCTTTCAGAGGAAACGGTTCGCTCTCTTTTACCTTTCAGAGGAAACGGTTCGCTCTCTTTTACCTTTCAGAGGAAACGGTTCGCTCTCTTTTACCTTTCAGAGGAAACGGTTCGCTCGTCTTTTACCTTTCAGAGGAAACGGTTCGCTCGTCTTTTACCTTTCAGAGGAAACGGTTCGCTCGTCTTTTACCTTTCAGAGGAAACGGTTCGCTCGTCTTTTACCTTTCAGTGGAAACGGTTCGCTCTCTTTTACCTTTCAGAGGAAACGGTTCGCTCGTCTTTTACCTTTCAGAGGAAACGGTTCGCTCTTCTTTTACCTTTCAGAGGAAACGGTTCGCTCGTCTTTTACCTTTCAGAGGAAACGGTTCGCTCTCTTTTACCTTTCAGAGGAAACGGTTCGCTCGTCTTTTACCTTTCAGAGGAAACGGTTCGCTCGTCTTTTACCTCTCAGAGGAAACGGTTCGCTCTCTTTTACCTCTCAGAGGAAACGGTTCGCTCTCTTTTACCTTTCAGAGGAAACGGTTCGCTCTCTTTTACCTTTCAGAGGAAACGGTTCGCTCTCTTTTACCTTTCAGAGGAAACGGTTCGCTCTCTTTTACCTTTCAGAGGAAACGGTTCGCTCGTCTTTTACCTTTCAGAGGAAACGGTTCGCTCGTCTTTTACCTTTCAGAGGAAACGGTTCGCTCTCTTTTACCTTTCAGAGGAAACGGTTCGCTCGTCTTTTACCTTTCAGAGGAAACGGTTCGCTCTCTTTTACCTTTCAGAGGAAACGGTTCGCTCTCTTTTACCTTTCAGAGGAAACGGTTCGCTCGTCTTTTACCTTTCAGAGGAAACGGTTCGCTCTTCTTTTACCTTTCAGAGGAAACGGTTCGCTCGTCTTTTACCTTTCAGAGGAAACGGTTCGCTCTCTTTTTACCTTTCAGAGGAAACGGTTCGCTCGTCTTTTACCTTTCAGAGGAAACGGTTCGCTCTTCTTTTACCTTTCAGAGGAAACGGTTCGCTCGTCTTTTACCTTTCAGAGGAAACGGTTCGCTCGTCTTTTACCTTTCAGAGGAAACGGTTCGCTCTCTTTTACCTTTCAGAGGAAACGGTTCGCTCTCTTTTACCTTTCAGAGGAAACGGTTCGCTCGACTTTTACCTTTCAGAGGAAACGGTTCGCTCTTCTTTTACCTTTCAGAGGAAACGGTTCGCTCGTCTTTTACCTTTCAGAGGAAACGGTTCGCTCGTCTTTTACCTTTCAGAGGAAACGGTTCGCTCTCTTTTACCTTTCAGAGGAAACGGTTCGCTCGTCTTTTACCTTTCAGAGGAAACGGTTCGCTCTCTTTTACCTTTCAGAGGAAACGGTTCGCTCTCTTTTACCTTTCAGAGGAAACGGTTCGCTCGACTTTTACCTTTCAGAGGAAACGGTTCGCTCTTCTTTTACCTTTCAGAGGAAACGGTTCGCTCGTCTTTTACCTTTCAGAGGAAACGGTTCGCTCGTCTTTTACCTTTCAGAGGAAACGGTTCGCTCTTCTTTTACCTTTCAGAGGAAACGGTTCGCTCGTCTTTTACCTTTCAGAGGAAACGGTTCGCTCTCTTTTACCTTTCAGAGGAAACGGTTCGCTCTTCTTTTACCTTTCAGAGGAAACGGTTCGCTCGTCTTTTACCTTTCAGAGGAAACGGTTCGCTCGTCTTTTACCTTTCAGAGGAAACGGTTCGCTCGTCTTTTACCTTTCAGAGGAAACGGTTCGCTCTCTTTTACCTTTCAGAGGAAACGGTTCGCTCGTCTTTTACCTTTCAGAGGAAACGGTTCGCTCTCTTTTACCTTTCAGAGGAAACGGTTCGCTCGTCTTTTACCTTTCAGAGGAAACGGTTCGCTCTCTTTTACCTTTCAGAGGAAACGGTTCGCTCTTCTTTTACCTTTCAGAGGAAACGGTTCGCTCTCTTTTACCTTTCAGAGGAAACGGTTCGCTCTTCTTTTACCTTTCAGAGGAAACGGTTCGCTCGTCTTTTACCTTTCAGAGGAAACGGTTCGCTCGTCTTTTACCTTTCAGAGGAAACGGTTCGCTCGTCTTTTACCTTTCAGAGGAAACGGTTCGCTCTCTTTTACCTTTCAGAGGAAACGGTTCGCTCTCTTTTACCTTTCAGAGGAAACGGTTCGCTCGTCTTTTACCTTTCAGAGGAAACGGTTCGCTCTCTTTTACCTTTCAGAGGAAACGGTTCGCTCGTCTTTTACCTTTCAGAGGAAACGGTTCGCTCTCTTTTACCTTTCAGAGGAAACGGTTCGCTCGTCTTTTACCTTTCAGAGGAAACGGTTCGCTCGTCTTTTACCTTTCAGAGGAAACGGTTCGCTCGTCTTTTACCTTTCAGAGGAAACGGTTCGCTCTTCTTTTACCTTTCAGAGGAAACGGTTCGCTCGTCTTTTACCTTTCAGAGGAAACGGTTCGCTCTCTTTTACCTTTCAGAGGAAACGGTTCGCTCTTCTTTTACCTTTCAGAGGAAACGGTTCGCTCGTCTTTTACCTTTCAGAGGAAACGGTTCGCTCTTCTTTTACCTTTCAGAGGAAACGGTTCGCTCGTCTTTTACCTTTCAGAGGAAACGGTTCGCTCGTCTTTTACCTTTCAGAGGAAACGGTTCGCTCGTCTTTTACCTTTCAGAGGAAACGGTTCGCTCTCTTTTACCTTTCAGAGGAAACGGTTCGCTCTCTTTTACCTTTCAGAGGAAACGGTTCGCTCTCTTTTACCTTTCAGAGGAAACGGTTCGCTCTCTTTTACCTTTCAGAGGAAACGGTTCGCTCTTCTTTTACCTTTCAGAGGAAACGGTTCGCTCGTCTTTTACCTTTCAGAGGAAACGGTTCGCTCGTCTTTTACCTTTCAGAGGAAACGGTTCGCTCGTCTTTTACCTTTCAGAGGAAACGGTTCGCTCTCTTTTACCTTTCAGAGGAAACGGTTCGCTCTTCTTTTACCTTTCAGAGGAAACGGTTCGCTCTCTTTTACCTTTCAGAGGAAACGGTTCGCTCTTCTTTTACCTTTCAGAGGAAACGGTTCGCTCTCTTTTACCTTTCAGAGGAAACGGTTCGCTCGTCTTTTACCTTTCAGAGGAAACGGTTCGCTCGTCTTTTACCTTTCAGAGGAAACGGTTCGCTCTCTTTTACCTTTCAGAGGAAACGGTTCGCTCGTCTTTTTACCTTTCAGAGGAAACGGTTCGCTCTCTTTTACCTTTCAGAGGAAACGGTTCGCTCTCTTTTACCTTTCAGAGGAAACGGTTCGCTCTTCTTTTACCTTTCAGAGGAAACGGTTCGCTCGTCTTTTACCTTTCAGAGGAAACGGTTCGCTCGTCTTTTACCTTTCAGAGGAAACGGTTCGCTCGTCTTTTACCTTTCAGAGGAAACGGTTCGCTCTCTTTTACCTTTCAGAGGAAACGGTTCGCTCTTCTTTTACCTTTCAGAGGAAACGGTTCGCTCTCTTTTACCTTTCAGAGGAAACGGTTCGCTCTTCTTTTACCTTTCAGAGGAAACGGTTCGCTCTCTTTTACCTTTCAGAGGAAACGGTTCGCTCGTCTTTTACCTTTCAGAGGAAACGGTTCGCTCGTCTTTTACCTTTCAGAGGAAACGGTTCGCTCGTCTTTTACCTTTCAGAGGAAACGGTTCGCTCGACTTTTACCTTTCAGAGGAAACGGTTCGCTCTCTTTTACCTTTCAGAGGAAACGGTTCGCTCTCTTTTACCTTTCAGAGGAAACGGTTCGCTCTCTTTTACCTTTCAGAGGAAACGGTTCGCTCTTCTTTTACCTTTCAGAGGAAACGGTTCGCTCTTCTTTTACCTTTCAGAGGAAACGGTTCGCTCTCTTTTACCTTTCAGAGGAAACGGTTCGCTCTCTTTTACCTTTCAGAGGAAACGGTTCGCTCTCTTTTACCTTTCAGAGGAAACGGTTCGCTCTTCTTTTACCTTTCAGAGGAAACGGTTCGCTCGTCTTTTACCTTTCAGAGGAAACGGTTCGCTCGTCTTTTACCTTTCAGAGGAAACGGTTCGCTCTTCTTTTACCTTTCAGAGGAAACGGTTCGCTCGTCTTTTACCTTTCAGAGGAAACGGTTCGCTCACCTTCAATTACAAATTCAAGCAAATAAATACAAAATAAACTTTTAATCCCGGTGGGCGGCGTGTGGCTCACCGAACACAAAGCGTTGCTACGGGTTACAGCGGAGGACGATCATTTGATTGACGGACCGCGCAGCCAATCAGCGCGTCCTCTCGCTGTAGCCCCGCCCTCCACTCACCTGTGACAGAAGCGGCTTCACATTGAGTCGAGTTGAGTCCGGATTGTCTTGTGAAGAAGTCCTCTTCCGGTGAGCTGTTCATTCATTATATTGTCGTTTGATTATCATTGGTGTTGATGTGAGGACGTGTGGGGACGTGTGTGACATGTGAGGACGTGTGGGGACGTGTGTGACAGAAGCGGCTTCACATTGAGTCGAGTTGAGTCCGGATTGTCTTGTGAAGAAGTCCTCTTCCGGTGAGCTGTTCATTCATTATATTGTCGTTTGATTATCATTGGTGTTGATGTGAGGACGTGTGGGGACGTGTGTGACATGTGAGGACGTGTGGGGACGTGTGTGACAGAAGCGGCTTCACATTGAGTCGAGTTGAGTCCGGATTGTCTTGTGAAGAAGTCCTCTTCCGGTGAGCTGTTCATTCATTATATTGTCGTTTGATTATCATTGGTGTTGATGTGAGGACGTGTGGGGACGTGTGTGACATGTGAGGACGTGTGTGACAGAAGCGGCTTCACATTGAGTCGAGTTGAGTCCGGATTGTCTTGTGAAGAAGTCTTCTTCCGGTGAGCTGTTCATTCATTATATTGTCGTTTGATTATCATTGGTGTTGATGTGGGGACGTGTGTGACAGGTGTTGATGTTCAGGTGAGGACGTGTGGGGACGTGTGTGACATTGATGTTCAGGTGAGGACGTGTGGGGACGTGTGTGACAGGTGTGACAGCGTCACATGCTCGTCATATGACAGACAGAAGCGACGTGAGGAATGAAGGTCATTCATCTGCCACATGCACAGCTGTTCATAACTGAAGGTGAAGTCTGAGTCTTGTTCCTCTCTGCAGATTCAGCTTTATTAAGAGAATATCACTGTAACTGTGCCTGTACACACTCATCATGTCCTCTAAAGATCAGTGAAAGAATCTGCTCGATATTCACGTCAAACCGTAAATGTACATGGTTTGTAAAGTTTAAAGTATTGTTGTATCTGAATTTCTCATTTACATACTGTAGATTCAAAATAAACTTATGTCCATTGGATTTTCCATTTTCTACTCTAGTATTGGCATGTAATATGTGTTCAATGAAATGTCACGCTTTAAAATGTTCAGTTGTTAAGTTATCATTAGAGATCTGTTTGATTCAGTGAGTATATGCTACAGTAATAGTGATACTATTAACAACCTTCACTAATAAGTCTTCTAAACCCACCCATTAAAGTCATTACAATATTATGCTGGCTTGCTACAGAGCTGCATACTGTACCACAACCAACATGCATTTTATGGCACATTTATCACATTGGATTCTAGGTAAGAGTCTAGCAGAGACAGAACAGAGACAGAACCAGCTGAATATGTTGTTTTTCAGAAATGGATGACTCCAGTGAGGCTTTTTTATCTGTCAACGACCCCAACGGAAACAGAGCTGCCCACTGGCCCGGCACACACCCGCACCTGCAGCATGAAGTTGAGGAGAGCCTCAGGAGGAAACTTCACTATTTCTTCATGAACCCCTGTGAGAAGTACAGAGCTCGTGGAAGGAAACCCTGGAAACTAATGCTGCAAATTGTTAAAATTGTTATTGTCACAGCGCAGGTACAGATGACCGAACCCTAGTGGACCCTTAAAGACAGTGAATTTAAAATGTGATTAATAAGAACCCTTAAATGGTGTTAGTAATCATAATAATAACTGAGAAAACTGGAACGAAAAACTTGAAAAGAAATGTTACGTTTGAATGTTAGGGTGTAAGGTATGTATGCGTCTGCTTATAAAGTGTTTGAAACTGTTTTGTGGCATAAAATGAAATACAGATCTTTGTTTCTGTGTGTGTGCACGTGCAGCTGGTGTGGTTTGGCCTCAGTAATCAGATGGTGGTTCAGTTTAAGGAGGAGAACCTTGTGACGTTCAGACATCTGTTCCTGATGAACTTCACTGATGGCAGGAGAGACTCTTATGCTGTTTACACACAGCAAGACATCTACACACACATCACATATGCTGTCCAGCAGGTGGGCTCTCAGATGAGGCAGTCTGGTGATTTGTGTAGGTTGTGGAATGAGGTGTGCTGAAGTTCACACTTGTGGCTTCTTTCTTTACTGAGTGTAACCAGCAACCAACTGAACATGGGGTGGAAGGATGGGTGAATATGTGAGTGGGTAGATGGATGGGTAGGTTGTAGATAGATGGATGAAAGTTAGAATGTTAACAGATAGATTTAGCTAGGCAGAGAAACCCTTTAGGCCTGACCCAAACTAAAATCTCGTTGGTTGATGGTAATGTTGTTTAAGAACCAACAAGGATGTTGATGTAGGAACATGTTCTGTTTCATATTCACCAGACAAATAAACAGGCTGTATCATCTGTAGAGATTGTAAACGTTTTCTCCTGTTGCAGTTCCTAATGTTGCCGAACATTACGGTGGGGAATCATGAATACGAGAGGAAAGGTGACACATACACACCCCTCACTGTCTGCCAGATGTTTTATCACAATGGAAGTGTTTCACCAGCCAATGAGAGCTTTAACATCAACACTGAGGTGGATGAAGGTAAAGTACAGCGCTTTAATCGCTGATGACAGTCCAGTTGAGTTCACATGTCAGTGAGTTAAACACATCATATTCAACATCTCACATTCACATTTGTTGCATTGCACTCTGGGATTGCTGTGTCTGTGAGCTACACTTGTAATGCTTTTTACAGTACATCATAAAGGTCATAAAGTTGCTGCTTTGTAAACATTCTTTATATTGTCAGTGTGCCTATAACTTAATATGATAAATTAATATGAAAATGTAACAAATGCACATGCAGGTCATGGAAGTCTAAACGCCTGATGGTTTCTTTCAGAATGTTCTCTGATTTACCCAATGGTTCCCTTCTCAACCAATGCAGCGTCTCCACTGAACATGACTCTGCACTTTGAAAGGTACCTGCTCATATTGTATATGCAGACGAATGATGAATTCCTAATTAAACAGGAATCTAAAAAACAGAAGCATTTATCTCTGTGTGTGTGTGTGCGTGTGTATGTGTAATGGTCAGGTTGTTGTCGGTGAGTGTGAAGTTCACGCTGAAGGCCATAAATCTGCAGACGGTTCAACATCATGAGCTTCCAGACTGCTATGTCTTCAACATCATGGTTTGTCTGGACTGTTCCATCATCACTGGAACATTGGTCATCACTGAAATGTCTGAAATGTGTCTCCATTTCCCCCAACATTTCTATATTCTTAAGTGAGATAAAAGGAAATGGAAATGTTAGCTGGTTCTTCTGCTCTGGGCACATGATCATCACTTCATTCTGACTGTAAAGAGTCTCTAGTTCTCCGTCTGAGATCTGAGTCAGAGGTGAAGAGCTTCAAATGTTGGTCTTTATGATTGTTTCTGTTTTTTAAGCAGATCCTCTTTGACAACAGACCTCACAGCGGGAGAATCAAGATCAATTTAGACAACGACGTGGAGATCAATGAATGCAGAGACTGGACTGTGATTGGTGCATGTGAGCACATTTCCCATCCACTATTTCAAGACACTATGAAGACTGTAGTTTACACTGAACTGCTACTGGAGAGGAAAAACATATTGTACAGTTTTAAACTTAAAAGTAATAAGGCCAGTTCTCACTGCGCCAACACACCTCAGAATTGGTTCTTGGGTTTTGTTGGGTCAGTGTGAACAAATCTGAATCTTAATTCACATTCTTTGATGTTTTATTAGTCTGATAAGTTTGAATAAACATTTACTCCTTGTCTTCAATAGTTTTAGATAATAGTCACTCATGAAGAATATGCCGATATATAAACCATAATAAACCGTACAGAAACCTTTGGCGTGCCCTCATTAGTGCGTTACAATATTTGTGACGGTGAAAACTCAGTCAAAAGTCATTATTTTATGATTTTCTGTCACTGTTACTACATAATCTTATCCTGCATAATGTAAAGAAGATTCTGTGAAAGTATAACCCAGAATATTGACAGTCATGACAGACTGAAATCGGAGTGAAATGTACAGATGGGTCACAGCTGGGATTAGCAGCTAGTTTCTCAGAATAATAAACAAATGTTTGGCAGTAAAGTTTCTCTGCACTTCCATCTCATTTAAATGATTTTTTTTCTACAGCACCCAGGAAAATCTACATGATGGTTCTGTTTGATGTGGTGATCATCATAACTCTCACCGTGTCTCTGGTTCTCTGCACGCGCTCAGTGAAAGCTGGAGTCCATCTGCAGTCTGTGAGTTTCTGGGTGGTGTGATCTGGTCATTCACTGTAATGTTTCCAAATAACAGAAGTCATTGCATGGGGAAACACAAGTGTTGTTGGACAAGGGTTTATCTGAACAGGGCAGGGTATTTCAAAAAATGTTCAGTCAGATGAAGTTTCCAGATTTTTTCCAGTAATCTACTGTAGCTAGTTAGTTTATACTTTTGTTTTTGTCACCAGTGGCATAACATGCTGCGATTGGTCTTCTCATTTTTCCTGCACCACTGGTTGTAACTTTTAACGTCACTTTTTAGGTCCATATAAAGGTACTAGTTGATCAGGCTAGTTCTTAAGACACAGTCTTAACTTAGCAGCTATGTTAATGCAGCTGGCCACCGGAGATCTTATTACAAGTTAAACCTGATCTAAACACACATTTAGAATTCAGACAGTGATCGTGTGTGTTGTGCAGGAATATGCAGCGTTTTTCTCCAGTCGTTATGGGAAGCGTGTGTCTTTGTCTGAACGTCTGGAGTTCATAAATGGCTGGTTTATCCTTATCATCCTCAGTGACATTCTGACTATCACAGGATCTGTGCTGAAGATCATCATTCAGCTGAAGGTGAGCTCTCATCCAATCAGACGACAGATTGTTAAAGGAAACTAACAACTGATTGTATAGTAAAGGTAGGGTGGGTGAATTTTTTTCCAGAAACATTTTATGTTGGTTGAAAGTCTCTTTACATCCTGATAACAATCACCAAGTGGGATAAATGTTTTTATATGTAAATAAATGTTCTGTATTACACACAGTATTATGTATTTGCATATGTCCGCCCACCCTGCTCTCGCAGACAACCTTCTATTCATGTATTTTGGAGGAGGCGTGGCTTTGAAGAGCACTCTGAAGGGAGGCTGGGATCTTATGCTTTCAGAGCTAGCTTGCTATTGCTAGCCTCTCTGAAATTGCCTCCCCTAGCTTAAACGTTCATAACATGCCATTTAGGAAACACAGATGTGCTGTAATGACCTGCATTTTTGTGTGTGTGTGTGTGTCGCAGGCTGTGGCGAGTTATGATCTGTGCAGTATTCTGCTGGGCACTGGAACAATGTTTGTCTGGATCGGTGTTTTACGCTACATGGGATTCCTCAAAAAATACAATGTATGTCTCACTCACCATCACTTCAGTTTACAGCTATAGATTTATAGATTTAAGACTTTATAGATATATAGATTTTCAAACAGTTTTCATTGTTGAGAGTGATGTTGAGACAAACTAGTTGAGACATGAAAGTATAGAAATGGAAAAAAAACAGGAAAAAATAAAATACCTGGTATTACTGTGATCATTTGAAATTATGTTAGTATTATATTTTTCACAGTTTAATGCCATTATGTTATAGATTATTATCACTGTGTGTACATTCTTAGTTTTGTTGAAACTAGAATTGCATTAATAAACTTTATTTTACTCTCCTTTAACATCAAAAGCACCCCTGAATGTCTGTTTTGTCCATTTATTTAATAATAGACCCTTATACTGTTGATTTTCCCATTTATTTATAAACACTGGTATTTATATGTGTAGTGATTCTGCCCTCTGGTGGTTGTGAGGTGTAAGTGTGTTTGTTTTCTCTGGTTAGATTCTCATAATCACTCTGAGGGCAGCTTTACCAAATGTCATCCGCTTCACATGCTGTGCTGCTATGATTTATCTGGGCTACTGTTTCTGTGGATGGATCGTTCTCGGGCCCTACCACACAAAGGCAAGTGTTTCACGTCACAAACACATTCTGCTATTCCATGCTAAAATATTATAGTTACTCACTTATTGTTGCTACTGTAAAATCATGATAAATTAATAATGGATCTCTTTTGTTATGTGCTTTTGTAATTTTGTATGTTTAATATTGCTGTTAATTTTCAGTTTAGTTTAGTTTTTATTTTTAGTGCCTCAGCTTAAACTTTGCTAGGCAACATTTCTAATTTTTATTTCAAGTTAAAGTTAAATGTAGTTAAATTTTACAAATACTATGTTAATGTTTTGTTAGTTTTAGTGAACTGTAATAACATGGCTTTAAACAGTCAAATTAAAGAGTGTATGACACTCTGTCACTTTGCATCCTTTGGTTCTTCAGTTCCGGACTCTGAACATGGTCTCTGAGAGCTTGTTTTCTCTTATAAACGGTGATGACATGTTTACCACCTTTAAGATTATGGAGCAGAAGAGCTGTGTGGTTTGGCTCTTCAGCCGTGTGTATCTCTACACATTTGTGTCGCTCTTTATCTACATGGTGCTTAGTCTGTTCATCACTCTCATCACAGACACTTATGACATCATCAAGGTGAGACCCTGACTCAACACATGTAAATGTGTTAAGTATAACATTTATTTCATAAATGTCATAAATTATCACTTAGTTACTGTATCTGACACCCACAAACTCACAAACTAGGTAGAATATTAGGAAATATGTCAAAAGTGTGATAACGAATGAAAAGAGTTTTGATCGTATAATTCTTATGGTCATTGCTGTGGTTTGGTGGTCCAGCACCAGCAGTTGGAGGGTGAACCCATGTCAGATGTTCAGATGTTCATCACACAGTGTGAAGACTCAGAGTTCAGGGTGGAGGAGATCACAGACACCTGCTTCCTGTGCTGCTTCCACAGGTGACCAATCACTGTTCTGGTCTGTTCTATAGTGCTGCTCACAGTTTTCACTGTCACAAAGCAGCATCACACAAACACTTTCTAACAGCTAGTTTCTAACAACTGTGTAGAAATGGGGTCAAAAAAGAGAACAAAAGAGGAAAATTATAAAATACACAGAGTGCATCACTTTTTCATAAGACATACTTCAGCAGTGCTAACTCTAGGAATAATATTCTACATGATTGAAATTGGACTGTTATATGTGTGACAATCCATGACCGTGATAGATGAACACACACCCAATCATATGAAGATTTTTTACCTAATGAATGTTTAACTGTTCCAAGTGTTCCTTTTCTTTTTTAAGGTGAACTGTTTAGCTTAAACCGTTAAATGTTGCGGAGCTTTGAGTTGTATTAAAGTTCTGAGTGTTTTGTAACACAGGGCACATGGTTCGAGTGAGAAAGCTGACTATTAGATGAGAGCAGTCACCGATTAGAGCGCATCATTGTGTTCTCCTCTGAAGTCTGTGTGTATACAAACCTGAATCTGATTGTGTGTTTATTAATATGATGAATTCATAGATCAGGCACTTCACAGAAGTATTCTGTGTCTTAAAGAATTATTGTTGTATGTTACTAATAAAACTTGGTGGAAAAAACAGACCTCTAACCTCAGATCATTTTCAATGTTTCATTAGTTAACATGAACTAACAAAAAATAGTACTTTAGTATCTTAATGTTAATTTCATATTTACTAATACATTTTTAACATCAAACATTAAGGTTGGTTAATGCATAATGAACTAACATGGATGAACAGGGAACAATTATATATTAACTAAGATTTTAAAAATTAAAGGCTGTAACGTTACGTTAATGAATGGAATATGTAAATCCAATCCTTCAGTGTTTTGATCTCACTTTTTTAGTGTCAATCTCAACTCAAGAAGATACAAATTCATTGTTTGGACTCAATCCAGATCCAACGGAAACATTATTTCATCGACATACAGAAACGCACAATAATACACAAACCAGCTGCATCTTACAACACATTCTTTTCATTTCTAGTGCTTTTCATCTTGTTGTCGCACAGCAGCTCAACAGAACAAACTGTGAGCCCATTTACTTTGTGAACCTTGGTTAGTAATATTTAGATAAACCGATACTTTAAATGTTAACTTGTTCAGTCTTTAAAGTAAATACACCAGTATTGAATTAAATTATCCATATGAGCCACAAGTGTCCACTGACCCCAGAACAGCCACCATATTTTGTATATTTAATAAAAATAGTCAAAAAAGTCTTTAAAATATTTTAAATTACCAAATAATTTATTTACAGTTGACTTTTAAATTTTAGAAAATACAATTTAACAAATAGAAATGGCCATGAGTTTCTAATGTTAATGAAAATAAATCTCCCATTTAATAAATGAGGCATTGTTAAATAAACACAATATTTTACTGTTTTTAGTAAAATCAAACCAAAAATGAACAACACAGAATTGGAACATTTTTATTAAACTTTAGTCTCTGAAAAATTACAAAAATATTAGTGTTAAACATTAACCTTATCAAAAAGAAACTACAGAAACATTTAACATTAACAGTAAATAAACAAACTGGAGTGACAACCCTTATTTACTGTGTGCACAGACTGGACTGATTCATGAACTGAAAAACTTCACCTTACATAAAAACAGTTTTCATTTGAAACCTGAGCACAAACAAGTGGATTGGTGGAGCGAGTTTCTGTGGTAATATTTTGCCTTTTGATTGGATGTGAACATCATTTACTTGCAAGATGATTGAGAGAGTGTAATATCTAATAAACTGATGGAATCAGACTGAAGGACTGTCAGCAGGTGTGGGAGTGTGTGTGCAAATCAAGCCTGATTATGTAAATTTCCTGATGAAACGCAGTTTGAGATACGCAATGATCAGAAAAATGAGAGTCATGATGGCCAGGGCGAGATGATTCTGCCAGAGCCCCCACGCAGAAAAATCGATGCCCTGATCATGCAGAAAGTCTTCTCCTGCCGAACATCTGCAACATTAAAACAAAAAGATCAAATAAACATCAGAAATAAAACATGTGTGTGTCGTCAGTGTCATTCCAGAACACTTAAAGATAGATCAGGCACATTCAGAGAGGTTAGCAGTAACAGACTAGCTCTCAGAGCGCTCTCAAAGCCACACCTCCTCCAACACGTGAACACAGTTTGACAGGCAGGCAGGACATCCAATCATTGCATTGATTTGAAAAGCGAATGTGAAGAGACTCAATGGCATAAAAAATGTTTCTGGAAAAAAAAATCACCCACCTGCCTTTAACTGTTCAGATCAGAAACATGTTTTTCCGCATTTACAGTAAAACTAGTTTTATTTTAACCCTGTGTGATGCAAGCATGCATCGCTTTTCATATGATGCATCACAGTCCTCACACAAGAACACACAAGAAGTGAGAGATGCTGGTATATTTGTGTGTGTAGCTAAGAAATGAGTTTGTGTTTCATACATACACTTCCACAGGCCCCATGAACGACGAGTTTCTGGTGTCACAGAATTCAAGTCCTGTAAACTCATTAATCTGCAGAGCCTGTAAGAACAAAATCAGTGATCAACATCAACTGATCTGATCTCCAGTCAAACATCTCTGATCTGATCTCCAGTCAAACATCTCTGATCTGATCTCCAGTCAAACATCTCTGATCTTGGGCACTGATTTTAAACGCTGATTGATTTTAGTTTCTTTTGTGTTTTTAAAGCAAAATTTAAAGGCAGATGGAAAATGGGATTTTAGGTCAGTTTATGTAATCTAATGTAGTGTAACGTAAATGTAAACTAACATTTCCCAGGAAATCCATCTTAACAGCTCTAATTATAAATCATTATTATAAGCCTACAGTTGTGAATCGGGGTAAGATAAGACAGTTGATGATTTATGTACTTGCTCAATAACTGATTTTTACAAAGCTGGAAAAATGGAATTAAATTACTGTTGGCTCAAGAAACTGTGATTAACAATATAAGTGAATGTAAGAAAGAAAACAAATCTTTAGCACAGTTTAACACTTCAACAAAGTGAATGTTATTAGTGACTCACAGCCAGACCGTAACGGGGAATACTGAGATACTTCAACCAGTTTAACCAGTTAACTACACTGGGCAAATTGACCAGCAGCCCGGAGAAGATCTGCATGCAAACACACAGAAGAGAAAGCATTTCATTAAACATCATCTGCAGAATACAAAGCAGATCATTCTGAGCTGTGTGTGAGTGTGTCTCACCATCATAAACACAAAGCTGATGGTCATGAAGATGTTCGCGATGGCAACCACGGTCTGATCAGCAGAGATGGCCAGTGTCATAGATGTTGCCGTGTATGACACCATAATAATGGAGAACAAGAAGATGAAGAAGGCCTCAGCCGACGCTTTCAGTCCTGCACAGAGAACACAGACCTGAGATCAGAGATTGTGTCAGTAACTGTGTGTGTATAATGCATGAATGTGTGTGTGTGTCTGGTCTTATTTTTCTAGGGTTAGGGGATAGAATATTCAGTTTGTACAAGAGTCATTATGTCTATGGAAAGTGTGTGTGTGTTTGACCTATCATCCAGTACGCCACACAGCTGAAGATAATGGCAGGAATGGTTCTTAGAGTGATGATGTCAGACAGGATCTTGGACAGGAAATACACAGACACTCTGTAGTATCCACTGATGTACTCGTGTCTGAAGAAATGACAACCACAGTAATTACATGAGCTTCAAGTAAGAGTCATTTAATATAACAGTAACAGTACATGTGTATGTGTGGTCCTGGTATTCACTACATTATGGGGATCAAACTTCCTCACACTTATAGTAATTTCAGTAAATTTGGACCTTTTTAGGTCCCCATGAGAAAACAGGTTTGTAAAGCGTGTACGTGTACTCACACAAATAGTTTCCTCTCTGTGATGAAAAGCTCGGCTGAGGAGATGGAACTAAAACACTGATTAGTTGTAATGAAGAAGAGGGCACCCATCCTGAAACACACACACAAATAAACAATTAATGATGAAACAGTGAATGTCTAAAACCTCTAATACAAACTGATTCCTCAAACAAGCACAAACATTCCATATTCACTTTGTCAGAATGAAACAATAGAATGAAATGATACTGATGACAGTGTAGAGTCTCAACTGAACAAATGTGTGCTGTGTTTCCACCTGTTCTGAATTCCACTTGAATTAGCTTGCACTCCAAAAAATATGGCCCCAACAATCAGAGCCAGAAATATCATCACTCCAATCTGAGGACAAAAACAGATAATGGGATTCTGCACTAAACAACAACACAGTGTGTGGAGCTACTCAGCATCAAAATGCTGAAGGACAAAATGCTATTTAAAGGGGGTTTGTTTTTTATAGCATTATTTTAACCAAACAGCCATTGGATCAGATTAAATATTTAATGCAGGAACTAACACTGTCTAAAAACAATCCAGGCAAATTTTCTACAGTGCAAACAAACACCTGAGCAAAGGAGGTCTGAGGATTGAGCATGAGATTCCGGAAGGTTCTTTTAAGAACCCACTTGAACTGGTGACAGAAGGAGGTGTTGTAGGTGATGGTTCTGGATTTGGCTCGTGTGCTGTATTCTTGCCCCTGAATGATTCTCTGCATCTCAGCTTGAGTGTCTTTGTAGTGTGAGCTTTTCTTGTATTCCTCCACCAAACGCTCCTCGACTCCCTTCAGAGATGAACTGAGCTGTTCCTGGTCCAGTTCTGAGACACAAATCACACACAAGTCTCAGCTGTATCCCTTGTGTGATGTTCATGAATAATTCAATACCTGATTATTACTTCTAAAAAGGCTGAAATGTTGACAAAGTCTTCACACATTCACTGCTAGATTCTCTATTTAATGCTGACAGTAAAGTGTGTGTGTGTGAGTCGGTGCATGTAAGTGTGTGTTTGTTCTGTACCCTCGCTGTCGTTTAGTCTGTTAAGAGTGACCGCTGTGGAGTCTCCATTAAGGACATCCAGGAAGAAATCAGCAGGGTTATTATGAGGTTCACAGGTGTATCCTGACACACACAAAGAACATCACAAACATCAATAAACAATATATGGACATTTGTTTGTGTGTTAGGAAACAGATTCATGAACCATGTCTGTGTTTTCTTACCAATCTCGCTGAAGTATTCCAGAGCATTCTGAGCCGGCCCATGATACACCTGTTTCCCGCTCACCAGCAGCGTCAGGGTGTCGAACAGACGGTAGATGGAATATCGTGGCTGGTGAATGGAGAGAATGATGGTGCGGCCACTGTTTGCCATCCTAAACCAACAACCACAAAAACACAAGACAGTCTGCAGAGTCAAAACATCTGCAGAGCGCATTTATCACAACATTAAATGAGAACCTATTGACTAGGGCAGTCCCTGCACTCGGCGGCCATCTTTGCAGCGCGTCTGGGCAGCTGTTTCAGTCTTGTATGGCTTGATTGGCTCTTTCTACTAGAAGGCGGGACTTCATTCGGTTGAGTGGCCATACTGATACATTCATGGAACTGCAGCATCCTGTTAACAGCTATAATTTGTGGTGTGTGTGTGTACAGCTAATCACCTCTTCAGTAGCTTTAGGACAGAATTGGCTGTGCTGGCGTCGAGGCCTGTGGTGGGTTCGTCCAGGAAAAGCACTGGCGGATCGATGATCAGCTCCATCCCGATATTTGTTCTCTTCCTCTCTCCACCCGAAACTCCACGAATCAGCTGTGTGCCCACCTTTAAACCAGCCAATCAAAATCTTTATTATGTTAATAAAAGAGAAAGCAGCTTATCTGCATACATTTTCCAAACCTGAACGTTAACATTTTAAAATATTTTCAGGATTTTGAAGATCATGGAAACCTGCTTGTTAAACCTCTGGGGACAGAATTATTTATAAATAATATGGAGATAAAATTATAATTGTTCTGTTGAAGACGCATGCTCTGTTACCCGTGAATCTGCCACTTTGCTCAGGCCGAGCTCCTGAATCAGTCTCTCCACCTTCTCATCTTTTTCTCTCTGACTGATTGATTTCGGAAGCCGCAGAGCTGCAGAGAAACGCAGATTCTCCCGAACGGTCAGTGTGCCCATGACCACGTCATCCTGCCGACACACACACTCAGCTTCAGGATGTTTGATGTGTAAGCATGACAGAGCGGTTTCTAAACATTCACACACTCACACAAGCAGAAAGCAACAGAAACCTGAAGATCTCATGACTGGAGTAAATTAAGATCCAGTTAAGCAATCACTGAAGACTCGCTCCTGAACAGAGGATAACAGATTTTAATTTAGATTTAATTACCCACAATTCCCTCTGTTACTGACATAGAAACACAGACACAATCATTTATCTGAAAAATGCTCTGGAATCAAACATGATGAATCATCAACAGGTGAGCTTGTGTGCGCACATATGTCACTTTTACTATTATAACACTCACTGAGTTAGTGATCTGAAAAACCCACATTTAAAGTATTTAACAGTGTGTTGTGTCAGAAAATCATGTGATTAATTAGGTGGAGTTGTGCTGTTTCTTTTCTAAGAGCTTAGACTTTGTGATGTGCTCTTTAACTGGGCAAGCAAGACATTATGAAGTACATAGCAACACCCTAACAACCAGCCAGATAATCACAGTGGTGAGTTTTTATGGGAAAGCACTACTCACTCTTCTTTAGAAAACACACTCATGTGTGAGTTTGTACCTGGACTACATATCCAGACAGACATTTGA
>JAZGTH010000006.1:902500-997500 GCA_036877525.1 Chromobotia macracanthus
CTCTTTAAAAGGGGTGTCAGAGAGTGAGGACCAGACAAAATGTCTCACTTTACTGTCTGTGTCCTCATTCTGATGGTATAGCTGATCACACTGGTCCTCACAAAGACAGATGTACAAGTACACACACGTGTGTATGTTTTGCTTTTTATTTTGCTGCAGCCTCACTGAAGTATCTTTCAGATTTGTCTGGAAGTGAGAAAGATCATATTATATCTGTATATGATATTTAACTTTACAAATTTCTGAAGTAACAAAATGCTTGCATTCAAGCTTTAATGATGAAAAATTAACTTAAATTGAACTTTTCCAATAAGCCACTCACTGCTTCTCACCTCTCATCAGTTCTGGTGCGCTTGAGTCTGGACCCAAACAGCTCATTAGAAGCTCTGTTTAACTGAGCAGAACAGAGCTGTGAGTCCCAGGCTTACCCAGAACATCTGGAGCTCTGTGAGGTGGATATTGCAGTGGCCTACAAAGACATCAACAGAACTGGGGAAGGTGATGACAGTGGGTTTGGGCACAACAAACACTCCTAGAGTCTGGACTGTTCTGTTTTCAAATACAGATATAGTAACACTGAGACAGAGATTTATGTCTGACGCCAAAGAAAAACTGTTTTTTGTTAAATAACTTTGCGGTTTAGGAAATCAGTTTTAAGGTAATCTGCTACATTTGTGTTCTGCATTCACTGAACTGCTGAAAGAAAAACAATGACATTTGTTTTAGTTTTTTTACAGTTAAGGAACTTATCAGACACTCTGATTCAGAGCAACACACGATTCTGTTCATCTTCATGGTTAAAATTAGAATTGCTTTGAAATAACTGAGCACTCAGATGCCTTTTAACTGATTCGAACCCACAAACCCTCAGCACTTTTCACAAAATGAAAGCAACCAGCTTATCATAATCTTATTTACATATTTTCAAGTTACAAGCCATCAAGTCACAGGTTTGATACAGGGGTTCTCCCAACAAAACACAACATCAAGCTTGAATAAGCACATGCATGAATGAAGTGTGAAAGAGCTGTGAGATTTACAGTATTTGCACTGAATAGTGTCCTCACAGGTATCTGGTGAACTCCTTTATCAGCCGCACTGCTGTTTGCTTTTATTATATGAGAAAAATGCAGCGCTGAGATTCTTTAAAACACTTAATCTGTCTTCAGTGATATTAAAATAAAGAGCTAAAAACAGACTGATGTTTTGAAGATCTTTAATGATCAGCTATTCAATCCAAAGCCTCAGATCATGCAGCAAAAACCATGAGCAAAAGGAGTTTAAGAGTGTCTTACCCACAATTCCTTACAGGTCACAAACAAACAAACCTCTTAACCAGACAGACTTTCACACTGCTGACCTGCCCTGATCCTGCTGACCTGATTGCCAGCTGTTTACATCACTAATGGCTTCTTGTTCAATCAAGTTAGCATAGAAGTCTTGAATTTTTTATCTGAAACCATGTGGTCGTTCCTGCACAAGGAGAACCTCCATAAGAACAACACAAATCCACCTGCATCATGTGACAGCACTGACTACATCTGAACTAACTCAAGAGCCTCTAAACCATGACCCCAAACCAGGAGAACTGAACATCAAACCCAAAGTAATGGTTGATTAGTAAAGTCAAGCTGGATGAGAGACAGATGGAGATATTAACTCTAAATGTGAACAACTCAACAGGGTCATAAAAGAAAAAAAACACACAATGCTGAATCTAGTCTTACAGCACTCAAAATTACCATCAGAGAGCATTTCAGATCATTTCCTGTCTCTTGCCAAGTAGATTTACAAATATACACTGCAGAGCTCCTTCAGAACACCTCATAGAGATGAAGTGCTTTACAAAGACCAATTTCTCTCTTTATTCAAAACGTTTGGGATTTTAGGGAAACATCTAAACCGACCTCCCAATTAAAGTGCAAATAAATGAGAACAAGAGCAGGTGAGCGGAAGAGAGATGAGCATCACTCTCCAGATCGACAGCAAACTCTGAATCCACACTGCAGGTTCTGACATCCGCTGGCTGTGTCCGCGTGAGGACCTGCAGAGAGATGGAGAGAGTTGTGAAACCTGTAGTTCTGTTGTTGCTGTGTTTATTTTATGACAGCTTGTCAGGTATATGTAATAATTGTTTTATAAAAGCCCCAAGAAGCTGTAGTTCATAGTGGATTCAGAACAGCTAATTCCATCTCATACATCACAATGGCCTTTACCTCTTCTAACCTCACTATAAACCACAACTTGCTTGGTGCTCTTGCTTTATTACGGTCAAAACAAATGAAAATCAAAACCAATGAAAATTGGTTACCAGCGTCATTCAATATATCTTCTTTTGTATTCCTTTTGTATAGGAGCAAAAAAAGTCACAGGTTTGGAATGACAAGAGGGTGAGTGAATGATGGAAGAATTGTCATTTCTGGGTGAACTGTTCTTTAACAAAACTACATGAACACAACTACACGAGGGTATGACCGCTGTAGTACAACAAAATGAGCTAAACAAGCTCCACCCCTCAGCAAACCCATTACTTACCTTCATACTGATGCTGAGTTTTACTGCACACAAGCATGTGTGCACTACAGTTAAACAAAATACATTAAAAAATACATAAAAATATATAAAAATAAAGTTGCATATTATCCCCTCCCCAAAAGCAGTAGCTCCTCCTACAACTGACTTGTTAGGAGTCATGTGCTACCTATGATGTGATTACATTACGGGTGAGAACATAAAGCTGTTTGTATGTGTTACCATTAATGTTATCACAGTAGTAAAAGTGCTCAATGTTGAGGGCAGGGCAAGCAGACACCAGCTCATGTAGCCCCGCCCCTGTGATGAGCAGACAGCCAGACAGATTCAGGTGCTCCAATACAGGAAGGCCACCTCGCTGAGACAGACACCTGCACACACACAGAGTTTCAGATCCGCACATCTGCATTATAACACTATCAGACAATCTAGGTTACAACAGAAACAAAGTATTGAAACTTTTTGAAGGTCTTTTCACACTGAGACGTCCTCAGCACAACTGGCCCGCAAAACTAAACATCTGTAAAGTCCTTTCACATAAAGTCTGAAAATTTGTAATCTACATTCTGCGCACGTGCAAAAGCCTCAGCACAGATATTCAATACATGTTCGGGGTTTGTTGGTTGGTGTTTTGAACTGAAGCACAAGATATATTAGGACTTGAGCCTTGTGAAAGACTCCTTTAATTCGGGTCAAACCTTCTTCTGAAAATGACAAGACTTGCATGTTTATCTCATGTGTAGTTTAAAATTTGTCTGAAGATCAAACTTGCCTAACTTGTAAGATTTACGATCTGTAAGTGTGAATTATTCTGTACCTCAGGCCAAGGTCTGTGACCTGATAGCATCCAGACAGGCTGAGGAACTGGAGTGCCCGACAGGCTCCTGATTGGTCAGTTCTGTTGTGGTGCTTGGGGCAAGACTCGCCCTCGAATGAGCATTTAGTCCGAAAATCAACACTGCCCCCTGTGGCCTGCATGTCACATTGCTCTCTCACAGTCCAGAGCGCCATATTGGTGGTACAACAGGTGGAGTGGCCACAGCGGGCGTCTCCCAAAGAGCTGTATTGCCAGTGGGAGGAGCTAATACCAGTCCTGAAGCTCCGTCTCCAGCTCTTTCTGCAGCAGCAGGATCCACCCCCTCCTTGCAGCTCTAAAATTCTCCCACACCCACCCTCTCGAATGGGCACACCTCCTCGCTTGTTCCAATCAGCTGCATCTTCAATGTCAGCTGGTTCTGCTGGATCCAGAATCCACGCATGGGCGGGGCCACAGCTTGAGCCACGGCCACCGGGCCTTCGCTTGAAAATCAGATCCTGGCAGCTACGTCTGACTGGTGTAAGGAGATGCTCTTCCTGTAGTTGGATTCGCGAGGGAGGGGCTTTCAGCATCTTGACACTGCCCGGGCTGTTTTTGGAGGATGCAGACACTGTTAAGTCACCCAACCCCAGCGACAGAATCTTCAGTGTGCGGTCAGTGAGTTTATCACAGCCTGACAGATCTAGATGCTCCAAAGAACGACACACACCAAACTCCGCCCAGCTAGAGAAAACACAACCAATAACATGTTAAAGTCATGTGCAGACATCATCAAGACACTATACATATGAACAGTTCAGACAGCATTAGACTTTTCTGTCATATACAAATGAAATCCATTTAGTTGTTGTAGTTTACAAATTCTTATGTATTTTGTGTCATTATATGTCATTAATGGGGAAATCATTAACTACCATTTGTTAACATTGAACAAACATTGTCAGAATGAATAGATGTGTCTTAATTATTTATAAGATAACTATTATTTATAAGATATTATTTATAAGATTTATAAGATAAGTGTGGACAGTCAGTCCCAAAGATCCACTTCGTAAAACCAAACTGGAACTGGGTGCAGTGTGAACACTCTTCATCAAGGCAGTGTACCTGTCAAAGGCGGAGTCAGAGATGTCTGTCTGTGTCAGGTCCAGGTGTGTCAGGTTCGGGCAGAAACTGAGAATCTGTCGCACCTGAGAGTGGAAATCTATTTATTTTTCCATCCTGAACATGAAAATATTTCTTAAATATTCTTAAATATTTGCTTAAATATTCAATATTCAATAATATGCTTATAATATGCTATTAATATGCAAATATTCAATAATATGCTTAAAAATATTCAATCATGTCACTGAACAAAACCATTTCTGTGATCTCTCATCATCTTAAAAACCAGCTCTATGAAGGATGAACTACATCTGTACACACCATCTTACTGGAGACAGCTGAACTGTAGGCCAGGCTGAGAGAGCGCACAGAAGGACCTACGGTGGGCAGAAGGTTCTGGATCATTCCATTCAGCAGTTTCTTCTCTCTCTGAACTGCACTTATGGCTGGAGAACCCTTAGATGCTTCTTCTGAACACACAGTATAAACACACAGCTGAGGATCATGGGAAGTGTAGTTTGTAGTTAGTTTGTGATGAAGGCAGGGCCTCACCTGATTCATCTATGTCTGCATCCTCATCCCACTCCTGATAGGCTTGTCCCTCATCCTGGAGACTCCTCACCCAATCCTCATCCGGCTCCTGGTCCACATCCCCCAGGGGGCCACAGTAATAGTCACCTAGGAAACATAGATCAACACATGAAGAGTTCATGCCCCAAATAACCCGTGTTTGGCTTTTTGAGATGTTTTTTAGATATATATGACATGTCATTTTTATAGTGTTTAGCTCACCTCGAGCCCAGCGGACAGGATACAAGTGTCTCCAGAGAGAGCCCGTTTTTGCCACCTGTGCCCACGTGCTGCACACCTGCCCACAGCGACAGAGATCCTCTGGACCCAGATACTGAAACACTCGCAGCAGAACTTCCTGAGGCAGTGCGGAGAGGGACACCCGCTCGTCCTCCCACTCTGCAGGAAACAAGCCATATAACCATCGACACAGTGATAATCAGAGGTGAGAGTCAGTCTGTGTCACTCCAGGTTATCAGGGTGTGTAAATGTAAATTTAACCCTTATTAATAAACTCAACACTGACCCTTCAAAATAGACCCTATTTACTCACTAAATAAATGTGTTTACAGTATTTTTCACCACAGAAGTCAGATGTGTTAAGTCTAAATGTGACTCCACTAAAGCAGTGATGTTAGTCCAGGACTCCTGGACTCTGCTGGTCTCACCGTCTTCAGTCTTCTTGTGGTCGGAGTATTTGAAGGCTTTGTGCAGCTCCTCAGCTTGAGTCCACAAGTTCAAACCCTTCAGCACATCGGCTGTGGAGCTCCAGCTGTGAGTACTGCTGTGCTGCAGCATCACCTGTCTCTTAATGGCCTTCAGTTCCTCATACGAGAAATACTCCATCAGCATGGGCTGGTACACCTGAACACACGCACACACAACATTTAGATCACATCTCACAGGGCCATCAGAAAAACTCTTAACTACCACAGAGATCAATAACTAAACACAAGTGTGAGATTTAAAATACACATGATGTCAATAATGTCCTTCTCTATTTGTCCTGTTGCATCATCAGATGACTGACATGTGGACTTCACTCTCACCTCCTCTTCCTCCTTCATGTGCGGGAGAAAATCCTGCGTGAACGCCTCCAAACGCTCCTTCAGCTGCCGGGCGTAATTCAGCTGCTCATACTCACTCTGACACACATACACACACACACAAACACTTAATAAGTGACTTTGCTGATGTCATCAAGACCTTGTAGGCTGAGGAAAACAATACTGACCAATAATATCACAGCCTGAAAATCATGAGCCAATCAAAGCCTCATAAATAAAGTCCCATCTTACATCCGTTTCACTTGTGAATGTCACAGTACAGTTCACAGTGAAGTTGTTGTGACTGTTTACATTTACTGTGCATTTATAATGAAAAGTATTCACACACACTCACACACAGACACACACACAGACACACACACACAGACACACACACACACAGACACACACACACACAGACACACACACACACACACAGACACACACAGACACAGACACACACACACACAGACACACACACACAAACACAGACACACACAAACACAGACACACACACACAGACACACACACACACAGACACACACACACACAGACACACACACAGACACACACACACACACACACAGACACACACACAGACACACACACAGACACAGACACACACACACACACACACAGACACTCACACACACACACACACAGACACACACACACACAGACACTACACACACACAGACACTCACACACACACACACACACACACACACACACACACACACACACACACACACACACACACACACACACACACACAGACACACACACACAGACACACACAGACACACACACAGACACACACACACACACAGACACACACACAGACACACACACAGACACACACACAGACACACACACAGACACACACACAGACTATTGTTTATTCCTTCTGGTTACATGTTTGTTAGACACCCAGTGTTTGTAATCTCTTCAGAAATCACTTTAACCAGCACACAGAAGGGTTACACTGTTAAACCTGCAGATCATCTATGAAAACATTATGACCTCATAGGCTGCAGAACCCTCAGCCCTACAGACCGCACTGAAAACCTTTCCCCACTGATCCATGTTCCATACTGGTGCATATAAATTGTATATACATCAATAACTAAACCAGATTTTCATGAACTCAAACACAAGAATTTCATAACAGAAGTTAATAAAAGCTCAGTGTTTATAGATGCTTTGTGTCTTTTTCTCTTTCCTGTTCCCAACGGGACACTGAGCCAGATAACCCTGATTAATACTGAAGTGGACAATTCCCAGAGCTGAAAGCTGTTGTGTTTTTAAATGTGAATATAAAACTGAAAATATTCTTACAGCACTGCACAGTGGCCAAAGCCCACATATCATTTTCCCCACTTATGTCAGCCAAGGTTCCCTGCACCAAAACTGGTCATCTCTTTTTATTTTCATGACATTTTTTAAAAAATTGTTCTGTGTGAAAAGTTTACATACAAATTTTATTTCAAGCGATCAAAAATCTAGTTTAAACACGCTTTTAACACACTCAGAGAGCAGCAGGCTCATGTACTGATGTGTCACATCAGGTCTAATGACCGCTTGGTCTGATCACCACAACACGACTTTAAACTAATGACATCATTACACACACCTTAACACTGCGCAGTCCCTTCTCGAAGAGCAACAGCATCTCGGAGAGTTTGTTGTCTGCATGCACGTGGTAAACCATCTGACTGCGCTGCTGCAGCAGGTCTATGATGCATTCGTTCTCGATCTGCTCATGCATCTTGAACTCTTTAAAGGTGGCGAGCAGCGACTGCAGGAATGAGCGGAAGTCTCGGTTGTTGGAGAAGTTGGTCTTTGACAGCTGTTGGTGGAAACACAGAAATCACATTCCACAGAAGATTTTAATCAGATGGGTCTGCGAGAGAGAATGTTATCATCACATCCCATGTTTGTTGATCATACACAAGCATTTCAATACCTTATAAACATTTATTTTTTTGAAATACACATTTTGAAATTAATGTTCAAATATATAAAATACTTTTTCCAACACACAAATGCTGCTAAAAATCACATTGAGATCACAATCACATTTTTTCATTCACTAAAACAGAGCAAAACTTATGGACCTAGCAAAACTCTGATCTCTCTCTCACACACACACACACACACACGTGTCTTATATAAGCAGGGTGTGTGTGTATGAGTGTGTGAGTGTGTTGCACCAGCTCAAACAGCTGATTCAGTGTGTTCAGAGCTACACACCCTCTTCAGATGTTAGACTGACTCCAGCAGACAAAGAGCATCACAATAACAATAATCACCATGTAAAAGCAGCTGAATGTAATAACCTGAATCAGGAGCTGGATTTAACTCACAGACCCTTTAACACAATGTGAAGAGTTTGCAGAGTTAAACGTCCTATAAACTCATCATTAGCATTTCAAACACATTTAAGGTCATTGTAAACACCAACACAAAGATTAGTGTCAAAATCACATTATGCTTGAGCAAACGTAAAATAAAGTGTCAAAGCTTTATTGACTCAGACATCAGGCTGAGATCAGACAATATATTAACTCTGAACCTTCACATCTTCACACAGATTAAATAAACTGTGTAAAGACTCAAAATCAAACTCACAAATCTAAATCATATACATTGTGCTGTTACACATCAGACTGATCAGACTGTGAGTGCTACACAGACAAAATACAGCGTTGTGACAGAGCAGAGATCAGATATTCACATGATCCCTGTCTGTCTGTCTGTCTGTCTGTCTGTCTGGTGTGACGTTTTGTAGCATATTAAATAAAAGTGAAGTGTTTTGTACTAATCAGAGATCGGATTATAATCAGACATGCCCAGTACACTCCAGTCTGTGTATTAGCCGTCAGGCTAACATGAGCTCAAACACCTCCAGACCCCTCACGGGTCCTCAAGAGCCACACACACATCAGACACGATCAGACACGATCAGACACGGACCTTCTCGCTGTACAGCCCCACCAGCTGCTTCATGCGCCAGTGCGGCCCGGTGAACACGTCCACCTCATCGGGAAACGGAGCCATCGCGCCTCCATCCGCTCCAGAGTGAGCCCGAGCGCTGGAGGCCAGATCCTCCAACAACAACCCTCCTCAACCACAAAAACAAGGAGCCAAAGCAATCAAATCAAACAAAACCATCAATTAAAAAACAAAAAACAAAAGGATTTAAAATGGACTGAAATAAGTATCAATTAAAATAAAAACACCCTCTTTAACCGCACACAACGATCAACATCAGCAATACTAATACTAATTATTGATAAATAATAAACATTTGTAACTGGCCCACACAGATCTTTTTTGGATGTATTTGAAGTGTGTAAGTAAGTGTGTAAGGACATCCAGTTCATCCACGTGAATAAACACTCATCTCAACGTCCGCCCCATATTATGAACTCACTGAACGAACACGCCGGCATCTGGCAACCCGGGTGACGTCATCACGTCTACGTGCGCCGCGACATGTTGTACGGAGCATTGATGATGATAATAAATATAATCACAGAGCAAACATCACACACCGCAAATAAACATGAAACACATTTAAAAGTCCTTCACATGAATAACCCGTGTGTGCACAACATTACCATGTCAGCCTGTTCTCTCACAGCTACTGAACTGTATTTAACGCGAAACAAGAACATTTAAGACAAGAATTTTATTACCTGCAAGACATTTATGGTGATTCATTTGTAAGTAACAAGTGCAAGTTCCAATAACCAAATACAAAGTTAAATGAAACATGTAAATAACATTTAAAGATAAGAATAGTTTCATTTGTAATGGGAGAAATCTGACACAATCTTAACTAAAACCCCACCAACAGATCACCAGAGTACAGATACTCGACAGGCTGTAAATCCAGAGTCGCTCCATCAAAACGTTTGTTGTGTCAAATATCTGAGACCAAGGCCTGCAGGGATCTACACAGAGCTCCAGAGACACTGTATGTGCACCTTCTTACAGGTGAAAATACAAGAATAAAGGTTCTGCTGTTTCAGGTTCGCTTTGGTTGGTTTTTACACCTGAAAGGTCATTTATGGCAGAGCAATGATAGAGAAATGATAAGCAAGCAAACTACTGATTCTGTGAATCTGCTGTTCAATGTGCTGATCTTAGCATGTGTAAACACAACAGTGTAAGCTCTCATTGATATCTTGTTAATTCAGCACAGTCAGATTTATGAAATAGTAGATAATGTTTAAGGCCAAAGTTAAAAAAACTGGCCTTCAAAACTCCCTCCTGAATGATGCTGCTGGATTTCTCCCTGGTCCTTCATTTACACACTACAGTGTTGTGGTGAATCCTCCACACCAGAGGGGGCGCTGTTACGTTTTAGCTGTCTGCCTGAAGCATCTCCTCAATCTCACGGTCCCAGTTATCATCTCGATTTTCTGGGTCGACAACCACCTCGTATTCCTGCAGTTCCTGCTGTAGTTCCTTCTCCCAATCAGCCGTCTCTTCTAATGGAGAGGCGGGGGAAAGTAACAAAAAAATCAAAAGAAGCATGACTGGGCTGTAGCATAAAAGCAAAATTTTCTTTTAAAATAAAAGCTCACTGTTTAAAAAAGTCACTGAAATTAGGGCTGGCCAGTACAACTTTATATCACAGTAACAATATCATGCTACAGATAATTTTGTTGGAAATAATAAAGAATATAGTTCATATACTAAATATCGATGTGGTAATGCTAATTTACAGATGATCTAGTGAACTGTGTTTTAAAGTGCACTATGCAGGATTTTTAGTATTCTGTTTGTAAACAACAAACTTGCATGTGGTGGGTGTCATAGCCTCACCGTCCTGCAGCAGACGCTGGTCCTTCTCCAGCACCAGCTGCTGCATCTCTTTCCTCAGATCCTCCTGGTTGATGTCACAGGCGTCAAACGCATCACTTACAAACTCAGACACTCCAGGACTGGTGGAGATCTCCTCTTCTTCCTGCTGTCACGCCCAGCAAAAGAGAGAACCAAGCGTGTGTGTGCAGTTTAAAAACTGTGTTAACAGTTTCAATACTGTGTGGGGTTTGAAAACTGTGTTAACAGAGTACATCTGAGGGACATGAGCACAAACCTCGCTGCATTTAGCTTTAGTGTTGATGGCCAGTGGAGGTGTTTTTGGTCTGATGGTTTCTGGGAAATGAGAAACTTACAGTTAAGTTTTACCAATCATTCAGGATAGACTTCTTTGTGAATTTTAAATATATTGTTTAAAAAAACTGCTCATATAATTTCAGTATTTTTTTGTACATCATTGCTGTGATTAAATTTTGACATTACCAGTATTTCGATACACATGGTATTCTTCTCTCATATTCTATTACTGCTTAATTCTTTCTGCAGAATAAGTACATCTGTAAAGTAGCATCTGTCATGAGGTGCATTCTGTGATGTTTTTAAAATAGTGATAAAGTTCTCACTAACTGTTTCTCCTTCACTATCCATTATAACTCATCCAATCCAAGAGTACGATAAAAATAACACTTGTAAAGTAATGAAGTAATTCAAGTACATATATTTTTACATAGAAAACAAAAACTGTTTTCTGAAGCATAAGTCTTCAGAACGAACAGTTTTAAAGATTGTGAGAAACATTAGTCTAGTGTGCCCAAATGTTGGACTGGTGCTGTATAAGATGACATTAAATACTCTAATATGAACCTGCGCTGATGTCTTTGAGGCTGTTTTCCTCTCTCCTCTCAGATACCTGCTGCTGGGCCACAAGCTCTGTGAGCTGAGCCGACTGTTTTATCAGAGACACACGGTAGAAATAATTCCTCCAGAACACTTCCTCCTTCACCCTGAACACACACACACACGCAGAGACACACACACGCAAACACACGCAGAGACATACATGATATCACTAACAGCTGAATGAAGCCAGATTCAATGTCTTGTCAGCAAATGTTGAACACCGAGTCCATGAGCGTTCGTGCTGATTGTGTACACACTGTTTGGGGACAAGATCAAAGCGCATCCTGTTCAGCAGTTCATCTTCCTGCAGCATCACCAAGGCAACCGGGAACATCTGATCAAAGTCAAAATGGAACTGAACGCCAGCTGGAGGGTCACGCAGGAAGTTCCTCTTGTCCTGATATAAGAGAAAAGAGAGACATGCTTTTACTGTATGTACAGTGTTGAGTACAGAATCAGTGAAAGGTACAGCAGAAGGTGAAACTCACAGCAGATAAAGCCAGAATCTGCTGCTGGATCATCTCCTCTTCATTGTACCCGACCCACGGAGGCACTGCTGTGTCTACACACAACAGATTGACTTTTTTCTTAATCTATTACACAAAATCAATAAAACTCTCATATAATTTCAAACCTGTTTTCTTTGCATTTTTCTCCTGGACAAATTTTTCCTGCTCTTTCTGAAAATCTCCCAAAATGGTCTGAAAGACAAATAAACATAATAAAGCACAAAGGAAACTGCTTTATCTCCACACAGAACTACAAGCTGCAGGTCTGCATCTATCCCTCTGTAACTGGTGTGAGATCCAGCTTGCCTTGTCGATAATGTCATCAAGATTGCTCTCCTCCACGGTTTTCTTGATGGTGTGCGCCGTCTCGGCCACAGACTCTGAGATCTTTTTAGTGGCGTTACTCGCGAAGTTCAGAATAAAACCTAACAGAACACAAATCAATGAATCTTTTATCATACCATCCTTACACAAGCGCTGCTCCTCTGACTGTTTATTCTCATTGCTAATATTTAACTTTCTATAGCAAAATGTTTGCAACGCTTCCTCGTCTGCAAGTTAAATGAACAAATATTTACTCCCATGGTACAGAGATGGTGTAAGATTGTAATACGATGGTACTGGACGATAATCATGACATTACATAGTAATTCCAGGGTCTCTCAAATATATATATAGATCTTATGTGTCACCGCTGAGTTCTCTGGCCTGCTGCAGGATGTGTTGACTCTCATCTGCTGTTGTACACACACACACACACTCACGCGCGCGCGCGCGCGCACGCACGCACACACACGCACGCACGCACACACACGCACGCACGCACACACACTCACGCACACACACACACACACACACACACAGAGAGAGAGAGAGAGAGAGAGAGAGAGAGAGAGAGAGAGAGAGAGAGAGAGAGAGAGAGAGAGAGAGAGAGAGAGAGAGAGATCTCACCGCTGAGTCCTCTGGCCTGCTGCAGGATGTGTTCACTCTCATCTGCTGTCTTTATGTTTTTCTCTTCCGGTTTCTCGGTTTTGTCTTCATTCACGGGCTCCACGCCCAGCCACGAGCTCCAGCCCTTAAACATGCTGTCTGTCTGTCTGTCTGTCTGTCTGTCTGTCTGTCTGTCTGACTCAGTGATTCTACGACTTTAATCGGCTGATTTTACTCCATGTTTTACATCCACCCGGAGACACATCAACAACAACGTCAGAGCGCTTCTTCTGTGATACACGAGCTGCGGCAGCTCAACAGCGACGCCCGCGGCCGGGAGGACGCGACACCGGCCGCCAGCGTCCGTCTCACAGAGGCTTCATGAACGCTCTGCGGCGCTTCTGCTGTCAACAAATGTAATACTGTGTATTACTTACTACACTTAAACAGCAGCAAAACACGAATATAAATCAACGGGATTATAAAACGGAATAAAAAAATCTTTTAAACAAACGTGCCTATAGTCGAAATAAACAACTGCATAAAATGCAATATTGCAACATTGGTTCAAAAGGTAATACATTTATTTTCAGTAACATCATGTCATCTTGTGTGATCATTTTTTATTGTGTGAAACACAAAAGCTGATTTGAGGCAATCTTTGTTCTCTTATTCGCACCAGTTCACTGTACTGAAGCAGAAATAGTGTACATGATAAACATTCACAAGGATTTCTGTCCTTTTCAAAACTTGGCAGTATAGAAAGCTTTGTGCTCCACAGGAGGAAGGAAACTACAGTGATAAAATGTTCACTGTCTGTGTGAAATAAACCTTTTATGAGCCCGTGCCTCACACAAAATCACATTTGCTGAAACTGTTTTCGCAAAATGCATTTATTGTTAATTATGACACCATGTTTTTTATTTCAATTTTATTAGAACAAACAGCAACAAATAACTCACTGTAAAATGAAACCGTGTAGTTTCTTGACAGCACAATCAAATAAGTTAGAACATACAGATCCCTTAAATCCATCACACACATGGTGCCAGTGAGCCACTCACATGACCACACAGCTGCCATCCTGATTGTGTGTCTTAACCTGTAAAACAGAGTCATTGTTATCACACGCACACTGACACGCACGCACTGACACACACGCACACTGACACACACTGTCACACGCACACTGACACACACGCACACTGACACACACGCACACTGACACACACTGTCACACGCACACTGACACACACTGTCACACGCACACTGACACACACGCACACTGACGCACACTGTCACACGCACACTGACACACACGCACACTGACGCACACTGTCACACGCACACTGACACACACTGTCACACGCACACTGACGCACACTGACACACACTGTCACACGCACACTGACACACACGCACACTGACACACACTGTCACACGCACACTGACACACACGCACACTGACACACACGCACACTGACACACACTGTCACACGCACACTGACACACACACACTGTCACACGCACACTGACACACACTGTCACACGCACACTGACACACACGCACACTGACACACACTGTCACACGCACACTGACACACACTGTCACACGCACACTGACACACACGCACACTGACACACACGCACACTGACACACACGCACACTGACACACGCACACTGACGCACACTGTCACACGCACACTGAACACACACTGACACACGCACTGACACACACACACACGCACACTGACACACACTGTCACACGCACACTGACACACACTGTCACACGCACACTGACGCACACACTGACACACACGCACACTGTCACACGCACACTGACACACACGCACACTCGCACACTGACGCACACGCATTGTGACGCACACTGACACACACTGAACACACGCACACTGACACACACGCACACTGACACACACTGTCACTGACACACTGACACACACTGTCACACGCACACTGACGCATGACACACACTGTCACACGCACACTGACACACACAATGTCACACGCACACTGACACACACTGTCACATACGACACACACGACACACACACATGACACACGCTACACTGACACACACACGCACACTGACACACACTGACGCACACGCACACTGACACACACTGACACACGCACACTGACACACACGCACACACACACTGACACACGCACACTGACACACTGACACACACTGACACACACACACACTGACACACACGCACACTGACACACACGCACACACTGACCACACGCACACTGACACACACGCACACGCCACGCACACTGACACACACTGTCACACGCACACTGACACGCACACTGACACACTGTCACACACACACTGACACACACGCACACTGACACACACGCACACTGCACACTGACACACACTGTCACACGCACACTGACACACACTGACGCACACGCACACTGACACACGCACACTGACACACACTGACACACACGCACACTGACACACACGCACACTGACACACACGCACACTGACACACACTGACACACTGACACACACGCACACTGACACACGCACACTGACACACACGCACACTGACACACACGCACACTGACACACACTGACGCACACGCACACTGACACACTGTCACACGCACACTGACACACACTGTACACGCACACTGACACACACTGCACACTGACACACACTGTCACACGCACACTGACACACACTGTCACACTGACACACACTGACACACTGCACACTGCACACTGACAAGCACACTGTCACACGCACACTGACACACACACTGTCGCACACGCACACTGACACTAAGCCACTGACAGCAACTGACACACGCACACTGACACACACTGACGCACACTGACACACACTGTCACACGCACACTGACACACACGCACACTGACACACACTGACGCACACGCACACTGACAGTGTGTGCGTGACAGTGCCCTTATTAGCTGACTAAGACAATGCAGGTTAATCTTTGCATGCAGAAGCACAAGCACTGCTGTCCTAATGAAGCAGATGAAATCTAACATGCATGTGCCAGTTTTACTTTACAAACTGCAGCTGCCCTTGGGTTGAACAGGAATGTAACAGAGAACGCCCTGGTCTTTTAAAGGGTCCAAGCACCAAAGTCAAAATGAACTTCTGAGCGTTCCATTACACAGTGATTTTTCTGGTGCTTCATGATGCGCATGGTAAATGTAACTGGACACTGCTTAGCTGTGGGTACAATAGAGTCTCTGATTCTGAAAAATTCCATTTATTTGCCCTCATGTCATTATAAACTTTAGATTTTTCCCTCTGTGGAACACGAAAGATATTTTGAGAAATGTCTCAGTGTTTTGTGTCCATACAATGTAAGTCAATAGTTAAGTATATGAGGGGAAGACACTGGGTGAACTATATCTTTAATACTGAGTTTTTAAAAACCTGAGTTAGCCAGTAACAGCAAGCATCTAATCACAGAACAGTCACTGTGTAGCAGTAGCAGAAGCGCAACAGCTGATGACATCACTGCGCCTGCAGCCGTCTGCAATCACCTTACCTGCAGACATTTCTGCTGTGAAACACAGTCAGGACAGCGAGCAACATTTCTTTTTTCTCCTCTTAGCCTTTTATAAAAATGATGATAATGAAAAGTGATACAAATACAGAAATCAGTAGTTTATCTGTTAGCAGTGTTTCAGAGAACTCACTCTATGGGAAGATTCTTGTGTTCACCCTGTCGAGACCTCACATTAACTACTGTTAATAACGCGTGTAATAGCAGCATACAGGTGTAACTGGACTATAGTGTGACTGATCATTTTTGGGTAAATTAACCCTTTAGCTGCACTAAAGGGGTTTAGTTTGTTACCTGCCGTCGCAGGTGAATATCAGGTGTCACCATGTTTTCCTCGCACTCTGGATCATCATAAGATCTTCCCTGAACACACACCAGGCAGTACTCTGCCACTTCCTGTGCAAAACACACACACACACAAGATGAGTGAGGTCTTTTCATAGACTTCCATTGATTTCATATCAGGATAATGATATTTTCTATCCCTCAACCCTAAACCCTCACACAAACATGTGACTGACACTAGATTTAAAGAAAAACGTGATCTGATTTATGAGCCAGTTTATTTAGCGAGGACCAGTAAAATGTCTCTCAAGTTGGTTATGATATTTCTCACAAATTTAGATAAACCTGTACACATAAATGCACAAATTTTCAATAATTCAAGGAATTTATCACAAATCTTAGATGTGAAGCATCTCTCACATCGTTCTGTGGGCTCATCAGAGACACCCGCACTTCACCAAATGGGCCCCAGGTCTCATGGTTCCTGAGAACCAGATCACAGACAGAGTTCTGCTCCACACTGGCACCTGCAGCCCAGATCTGAGGACAAACATCAGAACAAATCTGTCAAAGAGCTGAAGTCTCACGCACAGCCACACCTCACACTTTCTGCCCCAGCCTGACTGGGTTTACCGTCAGTATCTGGCCAGCCCTCAGGACACAAGGATGGGGGATCTGGAAAACAATATCAGGTGAGCCCGGCTGACTCTTTCTCAACACCCAGCCCCCTAGTGGCTGGTCCTGAAATTACAGTAAATTACAAAAAAGATCAGGTTATATCACGTTATTAAGAGGTGTGTGTTAGATATGCAACAGAGTTTAGCTGCTTACAGATGCTGAACTACAACACAACTGGACAAACTAACACACATTTATAATTACATATAAAATTACACAATGTATGTAATGTACATGTAAAATATACATGTACAATGTACATGTATGTAAAAACGAAATGTAAAAAAATGTTTTATAATAGGTCACTCAGAAGTTACAGTTACAAACTATTATTACTTTGAGCAATGTTTTTTTAGGTCTGTGTCCAATTTCCAAATGAAATGAAATGCAGTGTCCTATTCTTTTGTAAAAGTATTTGAAGTAACGGTTTTAATTTTCAGTGCAAGTAACCATATTCTGAAATATGTGATATAAAAGGACTCGCACCCTGGTTAGATTTGAGAGCTATTTACAGATAACATAATGGAAATGTTAGCAGGAGTCTCACTGGACCTTGTCAGAATTATTCTTGAGTTTGATAAACTTCCCCTCCAGGTCAATCTCCTCAATAGACACACTGCCCTGACAGGAGGAATGCTGGGAAAACTTGTAGTTGGGAGAGAGACCTGTACTGGACCCTTCATGCTTGCGTTTCTTTCCCCAGTGTTTCCGAGCAGGCTGTGAGTGAGTGCGAGAGATCGTCGACTGCTGGACGGGACTCGGTGAAAGATTCAGTCTGTGAGGAAACAAACATCCACACAGAAGATTCTAGACACCTGTAAATACTAAGTATTTAAGTGACAGTTCACCCAAAACTAAACATTTTCTCATTATTTGCTCATCTTGTGTGAGGAACAGATTTACATATATGACTTATAAGATTTAAAAATTAGCACACAAAAGTTTCAGACCTCTTCTGTACTTTTATGAACCCCAATACTTATTTAATAATACTATACAGAAAAAACTGACAATATTAACTTTGTGCTTATGAAGACAAAAATACAAGTTTAGAATGACACAAGGGCTTGTGTGTCAAAACAGAATGTTCGTTTTGATCTATTCCTTTTAAATAATCAATGACCAAATACATCTGGATACAGCAGAAGCTGGAAAGCCCAGCTAGCGGCTGTCAGTGTTTAATCTCTGTCAATCAGTCTGATGTCTGAAGATCTCACTGAGGTGTCTCACCTCTTCTCCTCACCCTCCAGCATCTTCCGGTAAGCGTTTATTTCCATGTCTAGCATGAGTTTGACATCTAGAAGGTTCTGGTACTCCTCCAGCTGCTCCTGCATCTGCTGCCTCATGTCAGCCATTTCCTGTTCCTTCTGAGAGAGTCTGTGTTGATGGACCTGCCTCTCACGGTTCAGAATCTGCTCCAGTTCATGAAGACGGTCCTCCAGAGCCGAGTTCTGATCCACAAACACTTTAACAGTCAACTCTACAGTCTTCCTTTAGGTTAAAACAGCAAAGAGAACAGACGTGCGCTGGATAATGTGTTACACCTCAGTCATCTACAAAAAGAATCTTCTGCATTATTAGCTGTGGAGACTAACTTCATCTTTAGTATGTAAAGTCAACATCTAATCAAAAATGAACAACAAACACAATGTCTTATTTCACTGATTCATTGGTGTAATAGTAACACTGACTGATGGCACCACAAGAACAAGCACAGTCCTATCAAAGAGCTTCAGGAGAAACTTTACTGAACACTGAAGACACAAGCAGCAGGGAAGGAAACACAGAAGTGCACTTCAGGCTGTGAACTCTCAAAAAATCTCTCTATTTTTTCCCTTATCATATTTAACTATGAAATTTTACATTATGAAAGTATAACTGAATTCAAACGATCTTTTCGTGTTGGCTCAATTCTAGACCCCTCCAGTATACTGCACTGCACTGAAATGAAGGTAACGGTAACTGCAGTAAATTCACCTGTTTCTGCAGGTTGTTGATCTGCACAGACTGGGACTGCAGGCGGAGTGTGGTTCCAGCCAGCTCTTCTCTTGTTGAAGAAGCAAAATCGCTGTTCTTCACAGCTGTCTGCTTCGCATTCTCCAGCTGCAAGATACACACTCTACCCATTACTGTATGTGCACATGAGATGATATTGAGACTATTGAGAGCAGGTTGGTGACACTGAGATGATGAACACATTACTGAGGTACCAGAACAGAAACATGTGGAACCCAGTGTGCGCAGGTAACTGCCTCTTCCTGCCTTTCTGGCGCCCCCTCACGCTCAAAGCCCTGAACTACACCTGCCCTGCACCTCAACTGAGACAGTGACATCATTTTGACATGAATAAAAGTTGCATCATTTTGAGTCTAAAGTCATTGTTAGCTAGTTTGTTAAAACACTTGGGTTGTTTTTTTTTTTACATAACCTGTTAACTATTAACAATTTTCAAATGGACATGCAGATCTGTTCTGATATGAGGAAAACAATGTACAATTGTGTTCCTCACTCTGTCTCCTCTAATGTAAGGAACAGTTAACCCAAACATGGAAACTCTGTTTTTACTGTTTGTGTGTGTGTGTACCTTAGCAGCGAAGGTCTTCTCCAGCTCATCTTTGTACTGCTGGATGTGAGCTTCATGTTCCTCTCTGAGCTGTTTCATGGCTTCAGCTAGTTTCCCCTCAAACTCCTTCTGTCTGCCAGTGTCCAGCTCCAGCAGACGACTCTCGTGACGACTGCGCATCTCCCGCACCTCCTGAACGCAGACACACACACACATGCCAGTAGTTGTACAGACATAATGAAAAATACAAACATATCTGCTCATCTTCATCTCTGCTGCTGTTTTTGGGTAATTGAGATAAAAAAAACAGTGATCTGTCTAGAAAGGAGACCTTAATGACTGCATATGTACAGTAGAAGTGTCTTAATCTGTCACTCATGAGGCTGTATGTTGGTTAGGAAGTGGTCTTAGAAGACAGCAGACAGTAAGGTGACATGCTGTGTTTTAGAACAGTCTCTTCTAAACTGTGACTTAAGGTCATTTTTATTATTTTTGACCTGGTCACTGAGGTGCTTCTGAAAGTCCAGCTGCTCCTGGAAGCGTCTGGATCTGGTTCTCCACATCTACTCGCCGAAGCATCTCAGTGTTCAGCTGACTCTTGGCGTTCTGCAGCGCCGACTCCAGCTGCCAGAGGAAATATTACTTCAGTCGTTTTATTGCTGTAACTCAACTGAGTAAACACAACTACTGCATTCTACAACAACCCAAGAGGATGTAGAAACACTTCTGGACCTGCCACGTCATGGAGACCATCAGAGTGAAGTTCACACGCATACAACGCTTCAGTCAGGTTGTGTTCAGACTCACATTGGCCACTTGTGTCTTGAGGTCAGAAATGTCGTTCTCCAGTCTGCGGTTGGTGGAAAGTAAATTGGCATAATCTGCTTCTTTAGAGTTCAGAGCAGCTTCCAGATTCCTCCAGTGACCAACAGCTGTGCTCAGCTCACACTCCTTCTTATTGTTCCTGAGACCAGAGAACAAACCACAGCAGAACTTCAGATGATCTACATAACATGTAA
This sequence comes from Chromobotia macracanthus, assembly GCA_036877525.1. NCBI lineage: Eukaryota > Metazoa > Chordata > Actinopteri > Cypriniformes > Botiidae > Chromobotia > Chromobotia macracanthus. The sequence continues at coordinate 923,879 of JAZGTH010000006.1, forward strand.
CTCTCACGTGTTAAACAACTGCACAAATGTACGTACTGCCAACTATCAGTGTTCAACCTCACATTATAACCATCTTATAAACCATCTTGTAACTGGGTAAAATGTCATGTTAGTGTTTAGTGACGTGACGGAAGTCTCTCTCTCCAGGTGTGGTGGCTCTGAAGCTCCTCATCACACCTGACAGTCAGTAACTTCATTCCCTGCAGCAGTCTCCACGTCTTGATCCTGACAGGGAAATGTCAGTATCAGTGAAGGTGTCACCTGGCTGTGAGTTTGCTGTGGTCCTCCTGCAGCTCCGTTAACTCGATCTGCAGTCTGGCCCTCTCGTTCGCGGTGGCGTCCAGAGTTTTCCGCGCGTCCGCCAGCTCCGTCTCGTACAGGCGGCGGACCCCGGCCACCTCTCTGACCGTGACCTCCTCTTTCTCCTGCAGGAGCAGCTGCATGGAGGACTTGTCATTCTCCAGCTGTCGGACCCGCTCGATGTAGTTGGCCAGGCGGTCGTTGAGGTGGCGCAGATCCTCTTTCTCCTGCAGGCGGGTGAGGCGCGTCGGGCTGACGCCGGCCGGAGACGCGCCGCCGCGCCTGGAGGAGCGCAGGGCGGAGGCGCGGCTCTCGGTCGGGGTGGAGGTGATCATGCCTCCGGGATGTTCAGACGGACTGTGATCACAGACTCGAGAAGTGAAATAAAGCGACGTCACACGCGCACGCGCACGCGCCTCATCACGCGCAGCTGTGGCGTGACGTCACACCACGACGAGGGCGCGCTGGAACCGGACCCGCGCATCAGTTCTGGGATCAGTTTTTATGTCAGATGACACACAAGTGTACTGATAATGGGTTCAACACTAACTGGTGCCACTTTGAGCCTCCTGAGTAATTAAATGCAAACACAGATTTAAAAGCGGTATCTATAAACTAAATTATATATTAAAATTATATGTATATATTATAATATAAATTATAATTACTATATTTAAATCAATATATTTGTTAAATACACACACACATAGAAAGGTGTGTGTGTGTGCACGTATATTCAATATGTGTTTATAAACCTCAAACTGAATGGGTTGTGTTGAAACCTTTTTATTGCTTATTATTTTGTAAGATTAAAGATTGGCACCATAATGCAGAATAGTCTTGTTCATGTGTTATTCTTGTATCTAATGTCATGTGTTAAATCATAGTCAGAAACCTCAGCCGGTTATGTGTTCACAATGAGCCCATCTAACAATCCAGCCAGTGTGTGTTTCCTGCCCAACAGAGGGCAGTCCTTAAAAACATTTACAAGATCATGTGAAAAGTGCATACTGCTGAAGAGTAAAGGACCTTCAGCCGCGCATGAACGTCAGTGGACGGATAAGTATTGTGAAGCATCTTCAGCTTCACTGTTGATACACACTCCGGTAACCCGGCGGGGGCCCGGGGCCGCCCCCCCCCCCCCCCCCCCCCCCCCCCCCCCCCCCCCCCCCCCCCCCCCCCCCCCCCCCCCCCCCCCCCCCCCCCCCCCCCCCCCCCCCCCCCCCTTTACTCCCTGTTACTGCTGTTACTCCTGCTGTTACTCTCCTGCTGTTACTGCTGTTACTACTGCTGTTACTCCTGCTGTTACTGCTGTTACTACTGCTGTTACTCCTGCTGTTACTACTGCTGTTACTCCTGTTACTGCTCTTGTTACTGCTGTTAACTCCTGCTGTTACTCCTGTTACTGCTCCTGTTACTGCTGTTACTCCTGTTACTGCTCCTGTTACTGCTGTTGTTACTTTTTTTGTTATCTGTTACTCTTCTCTGTATTTACTTTTTGTTACTGCTGTTATACTGCTGTTATTGTTACTCCTGTTACTGCTCCTGTTACTGCTGTTACTCCTGTTACTACTGCTGTTACTCCTGTTACTACTGCTGTTACTCCTGTTACTCCTGTTACTGAGAGAAGCTGGAACAGAGGGACTGTGCGCAACATGCAACTTGAGTTCAAGAAGAAACATTAATGACACTTCATGTAGGGTTTAATAGTTGCCCTGAAAACTGTTGTGACCCTAGTCACCATTTAAGAGATATCGGTCTTCCATTACAGCTGTCCAGAGGCATCTAAAGGGGTTTTGATATTGTGCAGTTTCTGTAAGGAATGCCCAGTTGATGTCTTAAGTGTATGTTTTAAACATTTCAGTGACAAAACGTCAATCACAGCAGAACAACAAAAAGATGCACCACTGTAAACAAATTTATTTCATTTTCAACAACACACACTGTTGATTGTAGTCCATCAACACCACCCAGCGTCTCTTCAGTGCTCAGAGGTTAATGACAGAAGAACACGAGTGTGCCGTCACATCACATAATGGTCAGAAACACACCGCTACACACACTGTCCTCAAACACGTACCATAACAATAATACAGCATGCACGACAACAGCACATCACAATTAACTGATGCTCTCATGTGTAATGACGAGAATAACAGCGGATCACCAGTGAGGTTTATCAGGTCTGTGAAATGACTCCAGTGTTGAGTCCCAAACAAAGAGAGTTTGTGTAGAGGATGCAGACAGTATCAGATGATGAGCTAGAAACGTCCGTCGATTCCTCTGTACAGTGTAGGGTCACAGATACACACATCACCAGATGAACTAACTACAACACTGAACTAATTCTGCTAAATGTAAATGTAATTCTATTTATCATGAGACTTTTGACCTGCAAGACAAAACTGGCTGTTGAAGAAGACAGCTCACATCTGCTCATGTCAACACTGAGAATGTAACACGTATCATAACTTCTAAATGTTATGAATTACATTCAGACACATTTTAGATCACAACAAAACTGTGAAGTTTACTTGCCTACAGTGAGTTTCAGGCCTTGAAACACTTCACACAGTGTGCTGATTTTTACCACTTGAACTACAATCACAAGAAAGAAAAGTAAAAGATTCTTTGGTTTTGTGAATAAATCCCTTGTCTGATATTCTGTATGTCTGATGTTTTATATGCCAAATCACGTGATACATTTCTGAGACTCTAAAGGCCCTTTCACATGACTCTTATGAAGCCCCAGCATCACACACAGCCGTGACCCTCACATGAGAAGATGCTTAAACATCCCAGAAGAAAATCTCATGTGACAGTAAAAAACCAATGAAAGCATTCGAGGTAGTGTTGATGTTCTGATGTGCATCATATTCTGTCATATCCTTCTGTCCTGTTGTGATTTCCACATCAGCTTCACCAACTTCGGCTAACGGTAAAAAAAATTTACATTTAGGCATTTAGCGACTTACAAGTTGAGGAGAACAAAAAAGCAATAAATCATAATGAGGCAATAACATCAGCCGAACATAGTTAAACTTTAAAAAAATGTAAACTCTGAGCACTGTATGCAGCCCTATAGAGCTGGAGAGTCATATAAAAGGGTCTGAAAAATATGCAATGCTCATAAATTAAACACATTTCTGTTTTTAGTGTAAATACAGCAGTACATGATGATCAGTAAGTGACAGGAGGCTCATGAATGTGATAAATCAGCACAGTGTGGGAAAGTGGTTATCAGACACAACAGACTTACAGTATTCCCTGTGAGTCTGATCAATATTTCAGCGTGTTGTACTGAACTACAGTAAACAGGACTAGCTGAAACAAACGCATGGTGTGTGTGTGTGTGTGTTTGCTACATCTTTAAGTGGACAGACTCTCAGTGGGTGTGGGGTGGGTAAAGTCATCTCTGGGGGGATTATGTAAGTCCGATCTCTTCTAGAACGCTGCGGGGGGTCTCTGCTTCCTGTGGAAGGAGATGAAAATTTCCTCTGATCAAACACTCAGAGATCAAACTGTCAGAACCACAGAGTCTGCTTGGGCTTAATATTTACCAGTAAACACTAAATAATGCACAGAATTAGTTTCTTAATGATGACAAAAGACAAATCTCTTAACATCTGTGTTTACTGACAGCCTGGTGTAAATATGCAGATATCACAAACATCACACAATACAGACAGACAGATAAAAATACAAGCCATGTTGGATAGTTTGTGTTTACTGGTATTTAAGAGGTGACAAACTATTGTGTTCAACTTAAAAAAATTCATTACCCAAAAATAAAACTCTTTCATCTTTATGTTCACAATTTATGAGGGTTACTTTAACATTCTGTCTACCATCTCAAATAATTTGTCAAAATCTCTCCTTATGTTCCACAGAAAAAGTCAAATGTTTTGGAACAACATGAGAGTAAATAAGTCACTACAGGCTGTTCGTTTTTGGTCAAGTATTCCTTTAAGATTTGTGTCCCTTTACCATGTTTTCTATATATATTCTAACTTCAATATTTAGCGGCGCAGGCGTTGTCACCCCTCTGGACACAGCAGGTTTGTTTTACATGTATGAATTAGGAAGCACATGAGAATGAACTGAGCTAAATTTATCCTGTGAGATCTTAAAATAATCTGCATGTGGGCTGCCATGTACATCCACTCACTGACAACAGAGACAGAGACACACACACACATTCAAATGCACATACGCTCACTTACACATACACTTAACACTCTGAACTTACTTTGGCATCCTGAACACAGCCAAGCCAAAAATAAAGGGAGACAGAAATAAGTATTTAAGTGTATCAGTTTTTCAAAGTTTTAACTTACACCCTTCAAAATAAAGGTTCCAGTCTGATTTCATAGAAGAACATTTTAAGTTCTACATGATATTTTTGTATTCTTTTCCTTAGGAAAGCAACCATATGCTGGTCCTTTATTAAAGAACCCACAAACCAATACAGTGATTTAAAGAACCGACTGTCACAAGGCATCAAGAACCATTTTTATCTTCAAAGAACCACACAGCAACTCAAGAAGCCAAAAACGGTTCTTGACATAATGAATGTTACTGAAGAACCTTATTTTTACTTTTTTTTTAAGTTATAAACAATACACTGGGAATTTAAATAAGAAGCCTCATACCAGACCTGAATGTGACTTTACAGTAGATTATGAATGATTTAATATCACATTTGAACATCACATTTTGATTTGACTTCCTTTGAAATAATGTGCACAAATGAATCATACACAATAAGAGCAGAAACATGTATTAATAAAGTAAAGAAGGTGGATTTGATGTCTTTTGGCTCAGTGCTCTGCTGTTGAACATCAGGTCAGATCATCAAACAGCTTTCAGGAGTCTGAACTGTTTATGATCACAGAGCTGAAAACATTCCTGAGTCAATAAGCACTCAACCAGCGTTCAGCCAGTTCTGTGTGATGGTTTTCTCTCTTCTCCAGTGTTCATGGCCAATCACAGCAGAGATGAACTTGACATAATGAAGAATGAACCAATCACAATCCAGCAAACACATGAAACGCCACAACAAACAAAACCATCAAACTTGCTTTTACATTTCTCTAATCCTTTACATCTATTCAATTGATACATTTCATTGACCAAATCACATACATTTTCATGAGTGGATTTATGACATTCACTGTGCAATAAGAATTAATCCATTTTAAAATCAAACTCTATAAACAAAGAAATTCTGAAGTGTTACAAGATTTCTGGATGAAAACATGTCAAGTGAAATCCAGATACCCTAGATACCCAGAAGTGTTTGGACACCAAAGTCACAATGAATTGTTACTGTAACAAAATATCAAAGCAAGCAGATGATTTTGGAGTTTCCCCAAGCACATTTCTAAAACATTTCTTTTATTCAGCTGTTGTTAAGGTAATATTTAGTGTCAAGTCATTTCACACAGGTGTAGTTCAGCACAACAACATTTGACAGGCAGACTGTTTACAATACTTTCAGCATTTGAAATGGTTTCATTTTATATTGTTTTTATTTTATATTACTTTATTCATTCCGACATTTTTAAATGTAAATAAGTGTCTAAATACTTTTAAGAGATTGTATGCATGTATACATACACTGCAGTGTCAAAAAAACACCACCTGGATTCAAATGAGCAAATAGAATCAAATGAGCAAATAGAATCAAATGAGCAAATAGAATCAAATGAGTAAATAGACAGGAGCCTTTGATTGACTAATTCCTGCAGGGATTAATGTTTCATTTGGCAACATGTTGTTTAATCTGAAGTGATGCAGTGGGCACCTCCTCATTTCCCAAACAATCATCCTGTGGACACTGCTTTCCAGAATCGTCAAATTATTGGCCTGTCTCAAGCAAATAAAACAACTAAGGAGATTGCTGAAATTACTAAAACTGGACAAAGAACTGTCCAGCGCATTAAAATCTGCAAGGATAGTGGTGAACTATCAAAAAATGTGTTTAGACATGGATTGTCCATCATAGTCCAGATCTCATCCCCATTTAGAATGTTTGGGGATGTGCTGGACAGGACTTGTAAAATAATACAGAAATCACATCACACATTACACATACACGTCACACAGCCCACAGATGAACCACACACACAATATGAATTTATACGCACACAATCTGTCAGCGTGGAGGTGAAATCAGGAGCCCGGAGATGCAGCTCTTTGATAGGACAGTGAGGCAGGCAGAGGCGGAGCCAGCATGATGGGCTCAGCATGCAGGACAGACAGCCACAACAACCAATCAGTACACAGGAACATTAAAATACTGGTGTCGGGGCTGAAGGAGAGAAATACACATAGTTGATAATGTTGCATGTGCAGGTACAGTCTGATAGACAGCTGTGATAAATACACATGCAGGGTGCAACACAACATGCAGCAGAAAACACTTCACACAGACAGGAAAATTCCCACGAAAACATGTTAAAGCTGCAAACATGAACTTTTTTTTGATGGAAAAATAAACAAAAATAATTTTTTCACTCTCATTTGGACTGTTCCTCTCTCTTTCTATTTATATACAGGGCTGTATTTCTCAGCCAGGGGGCCCTCAACAAACTTCCAAGGGGCTCTCAAGATGACTTAAAATTATTTAAAGACAAAGTTGAAGTAAGCATTAAAAGAAGCTGAAACAAGATAAACAAATGATTTCTTGGTGTTTGGTTATTTTTAGGTTTGCCAAACAACAGAATATTTTATTGGGTACAAATTGTGTATATGGAGGGGGGCTTCAAATATTGCTGTGTAGGTCAAATATGGCTTGAGGTCACAAAGGGTGATATTCAGGGTAAAGGTTGATATTCATGTTTGAGGGGAAGAATACATACATTTATCTATATAATAAACAATGACCTAAATGAAATGTGTTTCCTTACCTGCATATTAGAATCAACATTTACATTCTCCAGTTCTTCACAGCAGATTTAAAAACAAGCACCTAGATGTACCTCATAAAAACATCACAGTCTGGGTGTGTAATGATGAAATATTGTCTCTACAGTAATACCTCAGTTCATATTGACGGACAGTCAACACTAACATTAAAAACCAGCAAACACAATCACAAAAACCAGCTGGTTAGATCGACAAATCTGCTCATCTGCTGCCATTCCTTGACAGCTAACAACAGATGACTATAAACCTGAACACACACACCTGACGCAGAATAACTCTGGAAGAGACCAGAGGACTCCACAAACATGTGTGGACCCAGAACACCTGCACAACAGACAGCAATATCACTGACCCGAGAACAGCCCAACTTATCTGAAAACATCAGAGTCTAAATGAAATTAAACTCAGAACAAAAACTTTCCAGTAGAAAGAGCTCACTTTCGTTACCCTGTTCACCTCTCATACTGTTTTAATGCATTCTGTACATCTTATATCCTAACTGAAGCGTGTATATTTGTATGTTCATGTACCACAATTTCTTACACTCAGTGATTACCTAGAAAGTGTCTGTCTGTCTGCCTGTCTGTCTATACACACATACACGCACTTGAACCCTGCTTGAATACTGCTATAAGACAAATGCTTTAATGTATTTTTCCACATTACCACATTATAAATACATAAATATAGGAGAAATGTTCTGTCATGAAAATAGTCATAATATAAAAATACATTTACTTTCTTTATGCAAAACATTATTATGTTTAAGCTTGTGAACGCTGCAGCACATAATGTGATTTATTTTGCTGCAGTGAGATATTTATGCAGAACTAAAGCCCCTGAGTGCAGCTCAGACACAGAAATAATCCCATTCCTGTCCCCCCGATCCTTCCTGCCCCCCCACGTCAGCAAGCGATCACTCAGGAATTGTGTCAGACAGAATCTTTTGCAGGCAAATTTAAAGAGCATCAACATGCAATTAAAGATGTTTAGTCCACTCTAATGTTTCTTCAGCTCAGTTAGTTTTCATCAAGCATCACATCATCACGGCAACACAACGAGCATCTGATTGAGGAGGGCGAGTGAGCAGTGTGTTTTACCTGTAACATCAGTGTTTGTTGTGTTTCTGTTTGGTTATTTGCTTAATGTTAACTAATAAGAACATACTCAGCAGAAGTACTAATACTAGTACTAATACCTTCACAGGAAAAGTTCACCTGTATGGATAAAATGTAACGTTTATAGTGACCACATCGGTGAAGCTTCAGAAATGACAAACTCTCAGGAGGGCACGTGATGTACATCAGACTGTAAGTGCACATGAGATTTTCCGTCATGTAGATTCATAACACAGTGACATGTTACTGACCACCATGATATCACTTTGATATTAATTCAATGTCGGTTGTCCTTTTTGGAGCTTGTATCTGTGGTCACTATGAACTTTCATTATGTGGAAATCTCTCCTTATTTATTTCACATAAAACAATAGTACAGTGGGACAGAACAACATGAGGCTGAGGAAATGATGAACTGAATCTTTAAGAATGATGCTACATCTCAGTTAGCATACTGACTGTCTTAATGTCAAATGAAATTAGTTCATCCCAAACCACACTGCAACAGCATGCTAACAGTGTCAGACAGTGTTCAGTGTGTGCAACTATGTGTGCTTTCTGGACTAATATTACCCACAATCCCTTGCACTGGGGAAAAGGGAGAGTTAAGAAAAGGCAGTTTTCAAGTGTCAGAACACAAAAGGAAAGCAGTCATGAAGTGTAAAACAATGAACATATCCAGCTGTAACAACATGTGAACTGAAAACAGGCAGGCAGTATGCTTCAGTGTCACTACACACTACACACATGTACTCCCTCACAGCAGAGCAGCTACTTTAAGTGTGTAGTATCGGTGTGTGAAATGGTATTTAGCCTCAACCTTATGATTAAATTTCAGATCATAGGCCAAAAGTTTAAAAGTTCAAACCCTCCTGCTCATGTCACCATGTCTCCTCCAATCATAGCAAACATGAGCTTCATCATGCCCAATCACAAATCAGGCAATAGCACCATTTACCAATAGGCTGACAGAGTGGGTGGGACTCCAGTCCCTTATAAGATCTCCTCATTGGCCAAACCTCCCCAGTCTTCAGTCTGGCTCTACAAACAAAAACACCAGCCAATCAAACAGCCCCATTCAAATAAATTAATAAATAATTTATGACAAAATAAATGATGATCTAGGGCTGATGTGGTACACATTTTGGGTTCCGTTTTCGTTTTGTTATCAAAACAATTATCATCAGAACATCTTTGCTAATATAGCAAGGAAACTTTGAAAATAGGCTGTTCACAAAAAATAAAGTTACTGGATTGTTGTTGCATTTAAAAAAAATGTCTATGTTAACATAGCAGCAATTTCATTTCCAGATTTTCATGAAACAAATAATACAGTCACGAACTGCCAAAAGAACAACAGCAAAATTCACAATACATCAGTGACACCCAAACTCATTAAAACTGAGCCACATAGCTGACCTCAGATCAGCACATAAAGGGCACCTGCCCTGTTACTAACATCATACTCATACTGACACTCACCTCTTCTTGACTTCTCACTGAGAAACACATTCACTATGACCTGTAGTACTGATGGTGCATGATGCGTCACTCACCTTCATTCATAAATAATCAACCTTAATCCATTGTTTATTCTGCTGCTCTTCTGAAGGAAACATTACATCACATCATTCATTCATTTTACCTTCAGATAACAGAAACAAATGAACAAGAACAACACTGAAGAAACACGTTTCTAATGACACACAAAACAGAACCAACTAAACTGCTGAGTTTCATTAGTAACTGAGTGAATCCCACAATCCATGTTAAGAACATGTGAAAAACCATATAACTCGACAAACAAATGCTTTCATTATTGTCGTGCAGTATTCTTCTGACTCTGTTAAAGTTTAAAAACGCTTTCAACTTAAGAATGCATACATTTATATGGAAAAAAGTAAATGCATACAAAATGATCACAATATGCGTGCAAAATCTACCAAGCTGTCATAAAAAGTCTTACTAGGCCTATAATACTGGCTTCATTATCTTTATACAAAAGTCTTAATATTTTTATTTAGGTTATTGGGGTGAACTGAACATGTTCTTGACAGGTTTGAATCTCTGCTGGGCTTCAGTGTGATTAATGACTGCAGCTACAGGACACCGACAGGAATTTCCTAATCAATAATCAATAAATCATACCTGGAAGCAGACGGATTGGAAAATCTAGATTCTGTAAACTACAACAGATCAGAGAAACTGAACATCAACAGTAATGTTTCTGTTAGAAATGTTGACATGAGAATCGCAGCCATTACACTTCTTTGCAGGAGATTTGTAATCTATGACACCTCATAAATGCAGTTATTTAGAAAGTAACCACACGATTAGTGTGGACATGTTGAACTGCTGAAATGAACAGAGCAGAAGATCACAATGTGTTCACACTCCTGAGCGAGTCAAAAGACCAATCACCTGCAGCTCACTATGAACATCAAACTGAGAGAGAAAATACTTCAACATCAAAGATGACATTTACTCTGGAGATCCTGCAGATATGAGGCTGTTCTCTACAACCAGATCCCTCAGCTGAAGGAGACTGTGTGGAGAAACAGCTTCCTCTACACTCAAGAACAAAGCAACCTTTTGTTTTGCTAACACTAGAGAGGCTGGGAAACACACACTTTCAGAGAGAATGTTGTCTTGTTTTTCTACCAAATGTCTCCGCAATGATGGTAATAGTCACACACACCTACATTATGGGGACCAGCCAGTGGTATTTGTACACAGTTCATGTAAAAATGAACAAAAGTTACAGATACAGATCAGTGTGTAATCTTACTATAACCAGATTCTCAACAGTAAGAATGATGATTTATAATCTGAGCTGTTGGTTACAACACGTCTGCAAATCGCATGTGTGAGTGCAGATGATAGTGGAGCACTTGTAGCATGTTCATATAGCAATTCCTCAGACATGTTAGGAAAACTCCACAAGTAACCTGCAATTTTATGTTTGGATCAGAGATGGCACTACAGAGGCAGAAGTTACAGACTGCAGCTTTAATCTTTGCATGTGTCCTGCAGACAGCACACTGCAGGTTTCCTGATATTTCAGTGTATTAATCACATGAACTCAAGAACACAAACACAGTACATAAAGCGGACCCGCACACTTCTGTCTGTGTACTCCTGCAGAAATGTTTCTGATCTATCATCTACAGGGGTGTTTCACTCAAATGTCACTCTGTTTCCTGCAGTTCTAACAAATATCACAAACTTTTCCACACAAAATTCCTTCAAATCTTCTAACCTCATTTTCAATAACAACTTCTTGTTTAGTAAGTGTTACTGGAGCAGCGTTCACCAAGGTCTTTAAGTCAAAACACTCTGAACACACAGCACTTGAGCAGGAAATAGATCTTCTCACCTCCTGCAGCAGGTCCGCCTGCTCGATGGCCTTCAAAACATTCTTCTTGGACGTCTCCTGAGCCTCACCGCCCAGCAAGAACTCGTCCAGGATGAAATAGGCCTTCTCAAAATTAAAGATGATATCGAGCTCGCACACCTAAGTTTGAGAAGAACATTCAGTGCATTACACACCTCACAGAAACTCTCTCAAACACACACACACACTGAGACTCCCTCAAACACACACACACATCACAGCAGACTTACACTGCCAAAGTATTTGTCCAGAAGCTCTACGTAGCGATGGATGATCTCCAAAGTGATTAATTCATTGTCCTGATCCTCGATGGCGCAGCAGAAATACAGACTGGCGTATCTGTCACCACACACAGTGCAGCGCTTGTTTTAACAAGATTACAGCAGCAAAACTTCATTATAACACAGCAAATTTTAAAGCTGAGGAATATTTTACAAGATTATTTTCTCCAGAACAATGTGCACTGATAAATTTCACAATAAGATGTCTTTAAAAAAAAAGTCCATTTTGATTTTGTTCATGTTTCCTGTAAATCAGTTTGGAGACTGTTCTTTTCAGAGTCCTCTGGCTCTGTCAGACAGAGGAAAGTGTTTTGGATTAATAAGATGTTTTTTGCACTCAGCTAACACTTCATTTATCTTCTCACTCTGCCTGTAAGATGAGTGACACACACGGATCTCTGTAGACATACAGCCGATGTGGTGCTGAGTCAGCGTTTCTCTGTGTTGAAGCATTGCTGTGCTCAGCACAGACCACATTCATTCATTTACACTCTGAACACACTCTTCAACTCAGAGTTTATATGTGGGTGTGTGAAAGAAACACAGAGACTATGAATATATATAAACACTGTCATTCCTAACACACAGCTGCTCTTAAATCCTCATCTGCAGGTTTAGACTCTATAAGCCTTTGGTGTTCAGAAAACAGGATTAAAATGGGATGGAAAGCTGTTCACACTAATTCATAGAAGCTGTGTGATGCCAGATTTGAGCTGGTCATTTTGGTCTTATCCAAGCACATATCAGATACATACAGTCTGAAGCTGACACAAAGCATCCAAACACACTTGTGTGCGCCACACCCTCAGCTTAGCAATGCTAATGCTCTGTTTGGAGAGGAACCAGAGGGTAGGGGCTTTAGGAGCGAGAGGTTGGGGTCAGAGGTCAGATGTCAGAGATCTGATCTAGACAAGAACTAAAGCTTGAACACACTCACACTGAGAGCAGATAAACCAGAGGAACTGGTGTAGACAAGAAGTCATGTTCATCACAAACATCTGTCTAACCATCTTTTGTTTGTCTGTCGATCTGATTTTGAGTTCAGTGCTTCATTAGCATGACAGATACACTACTGCTGTATTGCCAAAGTGTATGTGTAAATGTAATGGAATGGAATACAATCAACATACTGCAAACCAGGCAATATTAAAGATGCGAATGTGGTTTAAAATAAAATATAAATACTATAAATACAGATAAACATCGTTATCTTATATGAATCCTACGACGCTTGTGAGTTCCTTACTAACAGACTTTATACCTGTGTGTGTGTGTGTGTTTTCACTCTTAAATCCTGCAGGACTGAATGTAAATAAGAACAGAAATGAACAGAAAGTGTTTCAGCGGCTGATATGAAAAAGAAACACGGAGGGGCTCAAACGTGGGGCTGCATATTTTAAAAACAGTCACACTACTGAATACAAATAAGATCACCACACTCACACACAGTGCAGGCACGAGAGAGGCATTTCTGGCTGCATTTTGCTGTGTGTGTGTCTGTGTCATTTCCCAGGTCACCATGTCTGCCCCCCCACCTTCTGCTGCTATGGAAACAACATCATCTCAACATTCCCATCCTGCAGAACAATCATTTTCATCCTGATCACAGACGTCCATGTGGACAGAAATCAACACACTCTTCATGTGCTCTTGAGTTCTGAAGGAAATCAAATTCAGGTCACGTTCATCAGTGCTGGAGGGGGGTCAAATTCCTCAGCCAATCACATTCTTCATTACTGTGTCCCTGTAAACCAGCTCTGCATGAAAACATTTTAATAACTCTGGCTCAGCGGAAGCCATCAGAATTACTTAAACACAACCTGAAATAAAAATGTTCTTAAGTGCTCATTCCCGCTTATTTTCTACCTTCGCAAACTGCAAACCAATCAAAGCTCGACATGTTTTTTTACTTGACTAACCTGCTGTACTCAGAAATTGTACTTTACTTCAAGCACTAAAGCTGGGCTAATATTTAAAGACATTTAGGAAGAAGCTTATTTTTCCACAGCATTGTTGAATAAACAGCTAAGACATGAATTCATTATCCCCTTGAGTTTAAACAGACATGACCACTGTTCTCAATTTGTAGAAGTATACTATTAAAGTGCATAGTGTTCTGTTTAGTATGATTATCACATATACATTATGATTCTTTTAAAACATCTCAGAGACACAGATTCTAGGGGAACCATCCCATAATCACACACACACACACACACACACACACACACACAAATTGTCATCTTTTTGTGTTAAGCTAGGACATTTAACAATGCTGAAATTACACATTACATCTTCATAGGTTATAAACTTCAACCTTAAACCTAACTTAGATCAACATATAAACTTGCACTATGCACTGACCTTTTATAGACGATTTTAAGGTCCCTCCACTCCAGGAAACTGCACATCTTGGGCTTACGGGCCAAAACAGTCTGTACCAACTCTCTGGTGATTTTCTTCTTCTCCTTGTCAGACAGAGGAACATACCATTTCTGCAGACGGAGTTTCCCCTGCCTGCTGAACAACAACATGAACTGCATCTGTGGGTACAGTCAGACAGAAGAGACTGATCAGAGATCAGAGACGAAGTGCAGCTGTGGGTACAGTCAGACAAAAGAGACTGATCAGAGATCAGAGACGAAGTGCAGCTGTGGGTACAGTCAGACAAAAGAGACTGATCAGAGATCAGAGATGAAGTGCATCTGTGAGTACAGTCAGACAGAAGAGACTGATCAGAGATGAAGTGCAGCTGTGGGTACAGTCAGACAAAAGAGACTGATCAGAGATCAGAGATGAAGTGCAGCTGTGGGTACAGTCGGACAGAAGAGACTGATCAGAGATCAGAGATGAAGTGCATCTGTGAGTACAGACGGACAGAAGAGACTGATCAGAGATCAGAGATGAAGTGCATCTGTGAGTACAGACGGACAGAAGAGACTGATCAGAGATCAGAGATGAAGTGCATCTGTGAGTACAGACGGACAGAAGAGACTGATCAGAGATCAGTTGACCTGAAGCTCACACACAAATCAAACGTGATGTGAGATGTTTCCAGCCTCATACACAGCAGATCCATCAATACTGACATTAACAAGACATTTCACTAAACAACAGCTCCTAACCAACTAAAACCTTCCGTAATACTAATCTCTGACCTACAGCAAACAGACAGTAAACTGTGATGTACTGTAACGCCTCACACGAGATGATGGACTCATTCACTGACCCAGGATCATCCACTGAACGTTAATGGAGGATCAGAGCAAAACAAACCCGCTGCATTCGACATCCGTCTTGTGACACAACGAACACTTCAGTTCTTCTTTTATTAATACTGTATTTAGGAGACAGGCTGAGCGTCTGAGATGGAGCAGATGAAGGACTCGACGTACCTTTATGAGGACGTGTGTGAGCGACAGTGAGCGGACATGACTCTACACGCACACAGCCCAGCCGAACACCTGTCGCTTATTGGTCGGAGGGCAGCTTGGGCATTTCCTGATTGGTGCACGAATACCGTTATGCCCGCCTTTCTTTGCAGCACGCACACCTGATTCGCTGTTCCATGCGTCAATAAGCGCTAAAGACACGCCTGCTTAAATGTTGTCGGGATATATAAACGCGAGCAGAAAGTTTTTATATATTATGAGAATAAACATGAAAGGGTCGCATTTTAAAATGAAAAGCATACCTGCTAAACACATTCACTGCGAATACGTAATGGACTTTGTGATCAAATAATTCACGTTCACAAAACTGTCAGTCATTTTTGGGCAGACAAAATGTAGCTCGCTGATATCTCACACAGGACGATGTATTTTACACAAACTGTGAACTGTAAATACGTTCTTTAAACATACAAGATCCTTTATGTACATAGTCTCAATTATTATTGAGATCATCAACAACATTTAAAGGTTAGAATCGTTTTAGATTAAGAAAACCTGTACCACTGTATTTTAAAGGACTGAAGATTAAAAGTTATTGAAAGTCTTCAAAAAAACCTGAACCTGATCCGAGTAAAACATCAGAACTGTTACGATCAATTATGTAGAAATCTTGTTCATACATCTTAGTAAATGACCATCACAAAACACGTACATTTACTGAAAAACACTGCGATGATGTCCAGCCCCTTCTCAACCAACAGCACACATCTGAGGAAACATCAGAAAAACAACGAGCTCCACAGCACAGAACGACGCCGATAGTAAACGCACGCAACCTTCACGCAACCTTCCCGCAACCTTCACTCTTTCTGCAGCTTAAATCGACTTCGCTCATCGTCACGTCATCGTTCACGTCATCAGCCGCGTCTGTCCCGCAGCGCACCACTGTTATGTGAGCTATATTAAACACGTTAAGTGTTTCGCTCTGGTGTCCATTAAAACACTCAATTTAGATTTGTTACACTGATATCATATATGAAGCATAAATGTGACATTTTGGGCACGTCAGAATTGGTGAAACTAATCAGCATGTGCCATGAAGAAAAATGAAAATCTTTATAATAACTTTGTATGTTGTTAGGCAGCAATGGTATAAGCAATGAGAAGCATTGTTACTGTCTCCTGTTTCCCCTTTAACCAGCTCAGATTCAATCTAGCTGAACTGCTTACAGTAGAGAAACATCTGAGACAGTGTTCCCACTTCAGTGAAACCAAACCAACGTCTGAGCAATCAGATGTTCCTGTGGCAGAAGGGACAGATGAGGATTAGAAGTGGCTGGATGGAGTACAGTGGATTACAGTAATCCAGAGATCACTGAGCGCTGCTGCTCACTGCAGATCTGCTCAACAACATGGACTCCAGAGCTCTGAATGTGCTCCTGCTGCTCCTGACTCGAGGTACAGAACTGTGGTGGTTTCCCGGTGCTCGTCTTCTACACCGTATCACAGAGTTTCCTTTAGTGCTGGTCTTCCACACGAACCTACCAGACCGAACCTCTCAGTTCTGAGTTAACAGGCTGCTCTTGTAATACTATCTGTAAACTGTTCGCTGATCTTACACTTCAATGGTTCTGATATTTTCTAATGATTTTACAGACAGACAGACACCTAATGTCTCTTTCTGTCTGTTTCTGGAACAGTGTTCATTGGGGTCAGCACTCAGGGGGTGAGTATGTATGTGTGTGATTGTGTGTACATATCGTGGTGTGTGTGATTGTTTGTTTGTGTGTACATATCGTGGTGTGTGTGTCAGGAGTTGGAGATGCCATGGCCTTATGAAGATGAGGTTGAAATGAATCTAAAGGAGACCCAATCACAGACGGGCTGCAGCTGTGACTGTCAGAAAGCTCCACCCACCGGACCTCCACCAAGCACCTCCATCTCCATCAGCACCACCCTGCCCACACGTAGCCCCTACCTGGACTGCATGCCGGGTCAGTGAACAGAAACAACATTTGTCTGTGTGTGTATGTGGGGCCAATATTACCTGAATCAGGAAAAATGTACAGGCCATAAACATTTTTCTTGTCAAGATGCATACATGTGTAAGCATGTTTCTAGCTTAAATTGTGTGTGTGTTTAACAGCTGAAGGACAAAGATATGCAATGTCACGCTCTGAGTGCCAGGTTTCAGTGTGCGGCTGGAGATCTTAGAGTGTGTGTTGTGTGTGTGTGAGTGTGAGAGTGTGAGAGTGTGTGAGTGTGTGAGTGTGTGTGTGTGAGTGTGAGGTGTGAGTGTGAGAGTGTGAGTGTGTGAGTGAGTGAGTGAGTGTGAGTGTGAGTGTGAGTGTGAGTGTGAGTGTGAGTGAGTGAGTGTGAGTGTGAGTGAGTGAGTGTGTGAGAGGGAGTTTATGTAACCATATATTGGGGACAAATTTGTATCCATAAGTAAAACAAAACAAATCTTAGCAAAACCTCCTTTTGGGGATGTCATCATTTGTTAAGACACTATAAAATATAGTAAATGGTTTTTTTTTTTAAATTGTAAAAATGCAGAACGTTTTTGGTTAGGATTGGGTTATATTGTTTATAACTAGCTGTGTATAAAAACAATAGAAGTCTATGGAATGTCCCCATTTAGATAGATAAGTAAACATGTGTGTTTGTGAAACCACCTTTACCAAGTGGCTTGTCTGACTGCAATTACATAAGAAACAATCACCCACAATGCGTCAACTAAACTGATGACACATGAACTGCCCTCAGACTTCATCAGACCTCAGACTTCCAGAGATATAGTGGGCAGCATAATTACAGCATTGAAAGAAAAGGAATAGGAGAGTTATGTATGTGTGAGGACTGGAGGATGCCATCAGATAATCCCATGACTAACACAAGAATGTGATGTTAAGATTAAAGGGCCTGAAATAGAGCCCTGCTCTCCTGCCAAACCTAGCTGGACATCCACACCTGCTGATGACCACAGATGAGGTTCACATCACGTGCTGTGATGCCTGTTCTGCTGGTGTGACTCACATTTAACATGTTATTTCTCTCATGCTGGACCCAAGATGAGCTGATGTTCTCATGTGCCTTTCCTCACCAGAGTGTCCCTACCACAGACCGTTGGGGTTCGAGTCCGGATCAGTGCACTCAGAACAGATCACGTGTTCTAATCAGGAGCAATATGTGGGCTGGTTCTCTTCCTGGACTCCAAATAAGGCCAGACTGAACAGTCAGGGATTTGGGTGAGTGACCCAGAACAGTCTGATCAGACTCCTTCTCCAAAGAATCAGTGTGGCTGGTCACCAAAATACATTACAGTTTGGATGCTAGTATGTTGGCTTGTCTATCAGGGTTAACATGAGGGTTGAGGGAGTTTAGTCTGTGACACTGTTGTTAAACCAGTTCACCACCTAGATTAGCGCAAAATTCAGGTCATCATCACTGACCGTAATGTCTCTCATGTTTCAGCTGTGCGTGGCTGTCTAAATTCCAGGACAGCAGCCAGTGGCTTCAGATTGATCTGCTGGAGGTACGTGTAGTGTCCGGCATCCTCACGCAGGGACGCTGCGATGCTGATGAATGGACCACCAAATACAGTCTGCAGTACCAAACCCAGAATAGCCTCAACTGGGTCTATTACAAAGACCAGACGGGGAATAACAGGGTGAGAATGAACAGAATCCGATTCACAATTATTCTCCAGTATGTGTGAGGCACCACAACAAAATTTGCTTCCATACTCTCATACAACAGTAATCTACCAACAAATTACACTCAGCCTGGAGAAATTGTGCCTTCTTTGATGTGAGGGTGCTTCCAGGTTTTGGAACAGGGAAAAATGACTTTTTGTTCTCGTTATATTGAGCCCAGCAGCAAAAGTTACTATCTCATTTTAAATCAAATGTACAGCAATAAAACCTCTCCGCTTGTGTTTCTCTGACAGGTGTTTTATGGGAACACAGACCGCTCGTCCACAGTGCAGAACCTGCTGCGGCCGCCCATTGTGGCACGCTACCTGCGGATCCTGCCCCTCGGCTGGCACACGCGCATCGCCATACGCCTGGAACTGCTCATGTGCATGAACAAATGCGTCTGATGGATCAGCATCCGGCTGCAGGTCCAAAAGCAGTTGTAGACTGTATCCTTAATACTAAATAGAATGAAAAACTGATCCATCAAAACATCTTCTGTGTAATGAAAAGTAAACAAATAACTGATGTTTTAGCTAAAATAAGAAAAAATTGAGTCTTTATAGAAGTGAGGGGATAAAAGGCTATTTATTCAATGAAATGTTGGTTTCAGAGACATCATTAAGAAAACAAGAAAAAAAGTCATTTTCTGAAATGAAAACTCAATTAATTCCAAATATTATATTAAGCATCAAACATAAATACCGTTTCAAAATTCAGATGTTACCATCTGGTTCCTCTGACTTCAGAGCATAAATGTGTTTCACTGCCTGTCGTTTGTAATATCACAAACACAGTGAAATAAATGTTAATGTATCATTTTATTATTCACTACAGATGTTTGCTGAAACGTGAGAATTTCTCTGAAACATTGGTGGGACATTTCAAAGTGAATTGTTGCTACATGTTCTATTAACATTATAGCATATTTGTAGCTTAGTCACTTTTGATTCAGTTTTACCTTTAAAAAAACAGATTTTATTTAAATGAGATAATTAAGCATCTTGATGGAACACATGACTATAGTCTGTACAGTATCATAACACTCTGATATGAAAAGTGACATCAGTGAATAATAAAAGTATGTCTGAACAGCTTTAAAACATTAACCACAGACACACTGAGATGATGCAGCAGATAATTCATCAGTATGTATATTATCAATATTATCAGTAATCTGGAGGATGTGTGTGAGATGCATCTCACTGGCGTGTGCTGCAGTCTGATTTTGATCTCATGTATTTGACTGACAGATATGAATCATGGATCACATACATGAAGCAGCTGATTGGACACCAGCCTCCATCAGGAACCTTGTGTTATTAATAAAAGGATTATCTGGCAAATGTTAAATAACATATTGCATAAAACGGATTATTATTCCTTTTCCTTGTGTACATACACTGGCTTTACTTCCCTAAATAGAAACATTATATACACGAAATAACCTCTGCATCTATTGCATGTAAAACTCTATTTGCAATGTTGAAAGAACTGTAGACCTGAGGGACAGACGCTGATCAATTCTGTAGAAAGAAATCTTGCTTTGAAATAAAAAAGGCATTTCCTCATCTTAAATGCTTTAAGCTATTTTTGCAGTGGATATTGATGGCCAGCAGGTGGAGCCGCACCATTACCTGCTGTTTGGTCAGAATTGGTACGACAGTTGTTTTTGCTTAAATTTTCATTTTAAAGGCTTAAGAAATTTCACTGGCTGTGATCTTGACAGACCACACAAAGCCCAGAGAGCCACAGATGTCTGGAGATCGTAACATATAATCATCTGCGATACGTCCTTCAGCTGACCTTGATGGATGTGAGATTTAACATCTTGAGATGTTTACACACAAACAGGCGTGTAAGAATGAGATGCACTCTTTCATGAACATCTCCACAACTGTGTGCTATCTGGGCAGCATGCACCCACTCACCCATACATATCACACACCCCACACACATTGCGTGCACACACACACAATCTTACTGTTAGTTCCTGTTATACTTAATATCTAATGATTTTGCTGAATTGTAAACAAAACTTATTCAAAGACAAAGTCATAATTTATACTGTAGTCTTATTCTATAACTACAAAATAAATGTAAATACTCTCATATATACATTAATCATTCAAACTGTTTAGGCAAACATAAGAGTTACTATGCATTTAATATATACTACAACCAGAGTATAAACTAAAGCCTGCACATACACTGCTATACATTTATATATTCCCATTTAAATATAGATATATATTTTTCTTTGTATTGTAGTTATTCAATGACAAATAAATTGCAATAATTACATAATTTAAGTTTAAGAACAAATAAAAAACAACAAACAAAAACAAACAAAGGTGTACCCTTAATATACGAGAAGAAAAGGTCCACGAGGGGGCGCCGTTTTATATTTACAGCGCTGTCTCTTTAAGGTCATTTAAATTTGGCAAACGTGAGCGAAAATGACGACTGAAGGCATTTGGACCGGATTTCGAGGTCATCTGATCAGGATACGGGTTGCCCTCAGGTCGACCAAGAGCTGTGGAGTGCCAGGAGGACTCCAGGGGCCCTGGAGCCGGATACCCAGACTGACGACCTTTGACCTGTCCAGAGCTGCTGATGCCACGTGGCTCCATGAAACTCCCACCTTTAGAGGAGGACTGCGCTGGGACAGGGTAGTGCAGATCTGAGGTTTGATTAGAGGAGGACGAGGAGGTGGTGAGATGAAGGAGCTTTCGCAAGGACCTGAGAGGCTGAGAGAGAGAGAGAGAGAGAGAGAGAGACAGACAGACAGACAGACAGAAAGAAATATTGTGAAAACAGAAGACAGGATCTGAAACAGGAACACACTGCTCTGTGCACCAACTAAAAATAAATGCACTAAAATAAACTGGATTTAACATGTATTAGAGTACAGCATACATACAAATATTAGCATTAAATTATGCTTAAACGGACTATATAATTTCACAAACGTACACATCTCTAAAAAAAAGCAGTTTTGCCTCAAACTAAATTCTGGAGTATTTTTCAAAATGTGATGCTCACTAACTCTAGTGAGCAGATCCGTACAGTAAGTGCTGTTACACAAAAAGGATGATCATGGTTTCCTGTAGCAGTTAAGGGAAATGTGGTGCAGTGTGATACAGCAGGTGTGTTAATGCAGGTGTGATACAGCAGGTGTGTTAATTCAGGTGTGATACAGCAGGTGTGTTAATGCAGGTGTGGTGCAGTGTGATACAGCAGGTGTGTTAATGCAGGTGTGATACAGCAGGTGTGTTAATGCAGGTGTGGTGCAGTGTGATACAGCAGGTGTGTTAATGCAGGTGTGATACAGCAGGTGTGTTAATGCAGGTGTGTTAATGCAGGTGTGTTAATGCAGGTGTGGTGCAGTGTGATACAGCAGGTGTGTTAATGCAGGTGTGATACAGCAGGTGTGTTAATGCAGGTGTGATACAGCAGGTGTGTTAATGCAGGTGTGTTAATGCAGGTGTGGTGCAGTGTGATACAGCAGGTGTGGTGCAGTGTGATACAGCAGGTGTGTTAATGCAGGTGTGTTAATGCAGGTGTGTTAATGCAGGTGTGGTGCAGTGTGATACAGCAGGTGTGGTGCAGTGTGATACAGCAGGTGTGGTGCAGTGTGATACAGCAGGTGTGTTAATGCAGGTGTGATACAGCAGGTGTGTTAATGCAGGTGTGTTAATGCAGGTGTGATACAGCAGGTGTGGTGCAGTGTGATACAGCAGGTGTGGTGCAGTGTGATACAGCAGGTGTGGTGCAGTGTGATACAGCAGGTGTGTTAATGCAGGTGTGATACAGCAGGTGTGTTAATGCAGGTGTGATACAGCAGGTGTGTTAATGCAGGTGTGGTGCAGTGTGATACAGCAGGTGTGTTAATGCAGGTGTGATACAGCAGGTGTGTTAATGCAGGTGTGATACAGCAGGTGTGTTAATGCAGGTGTGATACAGCAGGTGTGTTAATGCAGGTGTGGTACCTGAGGGTGAGTGTCAGGTACTGTCTCTGTGGGCCAGTCAGCGTCTCTCTCTCTTTCTGTCTCCTGCTCTCTCTCTCTCTCACGGCTGCGTTCTCTGTCTCTGCTGCGTGTGCGATGGCTGCTGCCCTGGTGCCCGTATGACCGTGATGATTTCTGCATCACCACCTGATCCCGCCCCTCGCTCATCACCTGACCAATGACACGCATTACAGTGCTGTCAGTCAAACTCTGAACATCACAATCAGCAAATGAACAGAAGACCACAGAAGAGCGGCTGAATTTTACAAATATTTAAATCTTCTGGATTAATCAGATAATCAGATTAAGTTCTTACTACAAAATGTGATCTGTGCCTGTCAACATATTGTGTAGTTTAAAAGCAAAGCGTCTACATGGAAAATGTTTATTAGCGGATTAGTCACAGTAAAATCACCAATGAGCCTGTGTCTGTGATTCATAACATTCAAGTTTAGTTCTGCCTTTGATTCTGTTAAAGCAAATAAATCCAAACCTGCACTAGACATGAAAAACATCAATCATTTCTGAATGTTTTTTAAGATGCATGATGACATCACAGATCTGGTAACCAATGAGGAGACATGCTTCCAACCCCCCCACAGAATAAGGGATTAGTCTTGTTAACTCATGCAGCGAGAGGTTTAGTCTGTGGCATGTTAGAGATGTGATGGACACAGGATGTATGAAGACTCTTGTATACCATTGGAGTGGCCACTAGGGGGCGACCCCTCTCAGAGGAGCTCCGTGTGAAGCTCCTCTGAGAATAGAAAAGAGGAAACAGAGGTTTTCTCATGGCTGGAGCTCGCTCTTCACCAGCGCCTGTCTGCAATACAAGAGGCACAAAACTCACACAGAGACACAAGGAGCTAACATGGCACTGCCTGCCCGACCTCTGAGCAATCAGACAGGGTTCTCTGACCATTCTCAGGGTTTCTTTCAGGTTTTAAATAAATGCAAAATAGCTTATAATGATAAATATTGTATGTTTCTATTGCGACAACTTATGCGCACAGACTCATGAATACAGGAGACAGAGTCAGTGATGTCAGGTTCAGGTTGAGTTCATGGGTTGGGTCTTATAATCTGTGTTGGGTCACATGGTCTCGTTTACAGACTGGACTTGTTTACAGACTTTAAAACCTAAAATTCAGTCGATATTTGGAAGAAGATTCTTTACAATTTGCACAGGACCAGCTGGATCCGGTCCCAGGGTCTTGTTTACTAGACTTTCTGGCCCCAGGCCTCTACTAGTCACTCATACACACACAGTCCACACAGACTCACGGCCTGGGACTTCTTCTTCTTCTTCTTCATCGATCTGAAGAAACCCTGTTTCTCCTTCTCTTTGGTTGGTTCTGGTGGGCTCACGTCCAGAGCCTCAGACCCCGCCCTCAGAAAAAAGATGCAGGTCACATGTTAAATGTACGGTAAACTCTTACTGAAGGTCAAGCTGTAGTCCGTCTATCTGTCAGTCACATGTGTGTCCTCACCAGGGGTCGTAGGGCTGTTGGTGGATGTTGTGGCTGTTGTCTGTCGTGACCCCTGAACTCTCATGGAAGGAGTTATCAGGTCTGGGAGACGGAACTACAGCAACCAAAACAAATGATGTTGAGTTTAAAATGTTTACTCGTGACATGACCCTGTCATTTAAGATCATACAGACCTCTGTAGAAGCTCCCGACCCGGCGTGGTACAGAATCACTGTAAATCATTCGGTTCTCTTTGGCTGAGCCGCTGTCGTCTGTGAGCTGGTCATGATATACACCCCCCTGCAGCACATACACGTGCTCTTTTTGACACATTTACATACAAATGTTATATTTACATTACATTTATGCCTTTGGCAGACGCTTTTATCCAAAGCGACTTACAGTACATTCACGTTATACATTTTATCAGTACATGTGCTCCCTGGGAATCAAACCCTACAAACACCACCACAGTTCAAAGATGTGTTCCCTTTCAATTTTATTAAAACATTTAAAAAGTAATTTCAAATTAGAGAATTCTGGGAAATGAAGTGTTCTTCCACCATAATCCATACATCATACTTTAATAATCATGATGAAACATCACAATTAAATACAGATTTCTAATGCTGCCATTTCTAGTGCTGATAGGTTTTCTATAAATTCAAAGTGTGAAATTTATATGGAATTTAAAGGGAGTTTTCAGTTATACTTTTAATTTCTACAAACACTGATTGTTAAAGTTTTACTCACAGTATTGTGAGAAATCTACATACACGTACAACACTGAAATGACACCTTGAAAGAGCAAAGCAAACCGGAACATGGGCAGCAGAAAGAGAGAGAGAAAAAGGGAGAAAGAGAGAGCAAGAGAGCTAGAGAAATGAAGACAGAGAGAGTAAGAAAAACAGACACATAGAGAGGGTGGGAGAGAGAGCGAGAAAGAGATAGAGAGAGAGACCTCGCTCTTTTGCCGTGGTGTGTGAAAGCCGCCTGTGTTGTCTCGTGACTCTTGAATTAAAGGTCGCGTGTGACTGACCTCTGCGGACGTGGGGTCGTTCTGTTCATGGAAAGATGAGAGCAGGTAAAGCAAAAGCGCCCGGCACACATTCAAACAGATGCAGATACAGACTCTGTTCCAAACCCTAGAAAGCTCCCTACCTAGACAGCACGTTTAGTAATCGCAGGTGTCTACATCATCAACGTTTCAATCAGTCACTTATGAGGATTTAATCCAGAGAGAAAGCCGCCATTGTGGACAGCAGACAGTGAGTGAGTGCTCTGGGGTTTGGAAGAGAGCTGAAATATTACAAGCAGAATTTATCGCACACGTGTCACACCTCTCACAGACATCAGGCATGTGCTGCAGTGCTCTGCGCTGGCAAACACAGCAAGACACACAAAAAACATCAGACAGGAGAGTAAACCCACCCTGATGTCGTCCATTCCCGCGTCTCGTGAGCTGCCCATATGTCTGGGAAGGGTCCGATGCTGCAGCTGAGGAGTGAGGAGCTGTAGACTGCTCGCTCGGGTGGGCATTCCCTGCCCCACTGCTAACCCGCCTGTCTCACCTCCGTGGGGTCGCCCGCGCTCCCTTCGCACATACATGGAATGCCTGTGTGGCCGCTGCTGGGAAGAGAAGGGGCTGGTGTAGCCCACGCCATACGGGAAATCACGGACTGAGGAAACGTTAAGCCCTCCACCAGGCTCAAGCAGATCGGTGAGGTTACCGTCATTCTGGTTCTTCTGCCGTGATGAGGAGCGTCGGGTGGACGACTCCACCGTACTTCCCTCCCGCTCCATTTTGCTGCGACGTTCCACAGCTGGACTGCGCCCGGATCGCTCCATGTGCTGCAGGGAAGGGCTGCCGGGTGTCAGGTTCATGTTGAGGTCCAGACAGCTGCCAGGGAAGTAGCGTGGAGATCCGCTGGGGTCATCCGGATGGAGGCGCATGTCGCTGAGGTTGCTCACTGACTTTGCATCACTAAGCGCTCCATGACTCTTCGACAAACTCAAGTATGAGGATGACCCCTTACCTCCAGACGCTGCGGTTGACTCACTGTAACCGTGCCGAGCGTGTTTCTCTCTGTCTCCCGTCAACGTGCTGTTCTTGCCCTCCACAAAGGAATGACGGTTTTGGGAACGCGGCGTGTTTGATTTCAGGTATTCTGTGGGCTTCCCAAAGTCACAGTCAGCCACTTTCGATTTGGCCTCCTTGCTATGCTGCAAGCTGGCCATGTCTTTGCCACAGGATGCAGATCGGTTCAGCGGCTGAAAGGATTTGGGATGCATGACCGGGCTCAGGCTGTTGGCGGACGGAACCGACCCATTGAGAAAGGCCTCAGTGCTGGGGGGGTGAAGGTCCTCGTGCCCGTGCCGTGGCAGACTGGAGCAGTCTCGACTGTTGGAGCGATGGTGACCTGAACTCTTGAGCCCATGAGCCCTGAATACACACAGACAGACAGACTATCATTATTATAGTGTTGACCATCACACTGCATATCCTGAACCGGTTTAAAGCTATGCAGTTTCCTGGACAAAATAAGACTTAGAGTTTTAACAATCAGGGGTCGTGTTCAAAATGGTGCACTTTTATTCTGCTCATACCATTTTTGCAGTGTTCATACTATACACAGATGACTGGATGCTACATACTGAACTGAGCAGGCAATGTAAAGAGTCACAACAACATAGCATACCACAGTTTGCAACATATATTGTTGCATACTTTTTACATCAAAATAGTAATCATTATATTATTGTGTAGTATACAGTATGTTAGAGGTCCATTTTGAACAAGCTCTTTAAAGTAAGTAACTCTGCCTGTCACAGTTGCATTGCTCCTCCTGACCTGCTGGAGGCGCTGTTGTCCAGAAGTGGTTTCCTCTTGGAGGAGCGCAGTGGTGTGGGTGTGAGTGGGGTGGTTCTCTCTGTCAGCCGCTGGGTCTGGAAGGCGTGATGGTTCAGACTCTGTTCTGTCAGAAAGCGCTCGTTCGGATTCAACAGAAGCAGATTCTAAAAAATGGCAACCAAAGCCGTATGATGTCAGAATTCTGCTGGACAGTTTGAAAGGGTGAATCTTCTGAAAACACACTCAGGTCACACTGCCCTCCAAAATGATGCATGAACACTTCCTATTTAAAATATTCTTATTAGTGTGACACTTAACAAACATTTATTAATATCCTGTTGTCAGAGCAGCCCACAAAAACCCAGCAGAACAACAAGCTGTAATATTGTTAATCATATTCCTGTTACACTGTCACAATAAACACACCCTGGTCCTCAGAAGGGCCTGAAACAGAATTCTTTACATCAGAATGTTCTGAGATGATTTCATGACACAGCACGAGACTCTGAGCCGACTGATCTGTTGACATAAGGAAATGAGTCTGCTGCAAACATAATTAGCTCAGTTATTGTGGTGATGATGTCACCTTCACCTAATCACCCAATCAACTTACCAGGAGTCACGCTCATTAGCATAAACACAGACCAGCTGTTTAACCACTAACAAAAGTAGGCACATGTTGACTGTATATAATATGACTCTCTCTCTCTCTCTCTCTCTCTCTCTCTCTCTTTTCTCTCCGCTTCTCCTGATACTTAAACTAAATATTTAAAACAAATATCATGAAGAGGACAAATCAAATGAGTTTTGTAGGCTAGAACTCGCACTACTTGGGCATCGTCAAATATTTGACTATCATTTTAAAACCAGGTGAACATTACTGCACATATTATTCTGATAAATTTGTAGTTGTCAGAATTTTTTTCTGGTTCATTTGGAAAATTTGTCTTGATGTTAATGATCTGAAGAAACAATTCAAGATTTTTCCAGGTATGTTTTTGTTTCACCCACAGAGGCTGATGTCACAGTCAACATTTAAACTCTTACAGGTGACGCAGCGACTGAGTCAGTCCACAGGTGAGGAGAGAGCTGCATGATAAAACAGAGTCTATCAGAAGAATCAGACTCCATCTGCAACATTAGTCTGAGAGCCAGTGAAGGTGATCTGAGTCTGTTTGAGGGGACAGATGACAGAGAGACACTGATCTGACTAGTTCATATTTACATACAGATCATCAGGAGGTTAGTGGCAGGAAAACAACCACCAATTTCCACCTTTGTCTGTCCATCTAACAAAGTCTAATGAACATCCGGTGATAAAACCAACTAAAAACAATTTAGAACACCTTACCAACCGGACAGTGACTGCATAGCAACTGCATAGCAACTGCATAGCAAAGCCCTGCATAGCAATGGGGACTTTCCATAGACATAATGACTTTTATTTTGTACAAACTGTATATCGTATCCTCCGATACTCCCCCTGAACATAATTGACAGAAAACACTGAGAAAACAACATAAAACAATAAACATTATTTAGCATGATTTATAAGTTTCCTCATGGGGACCAACAAAAGTCCCAACAAGCGTCAAAAATTATTTGTATTACTGTAACAAACCCCCCCGCCGCCAACCCCCCCCACACACAAACACACACACACACACATACGCACACAAACATCATGTACCTTCATCAGGTCAAGCAGGACTGGACTGATGATTCCAAGATATCTTCTCTCCAGAGTCTGTGGATGATTCACTGATGGAAACTGCACACACACACACACACACACACACATTATTGTGCAGTCACTCTGATGTGCATATTGTGAGACCAACTGCTTAAGTCATCACCACCTCAAATCATAAAAGATATGGTGAACATTTACAGGACCTAAAAGAAACACTCTCCCTAAAACAGTCACATAGTCTTAATGTACAGTAAACCCTTGATGTTCACGTGGCATGATGACACAGCAGTGGTTCAGGGTTACAATCTCAGACTGACCCGTAGGCCGTGAAATCGAGGGTTGCTGTAGAAGAGCTTCATCTGCTCTGGAGGAAGTGGACCCAGAACCTTCTGGATGGTAAAGAGCTGGTCGATCTCACTCTCACCCGGAAACAAGGGCTGACCGTCACTCAGCTCACCCAGAATACACCCCACCGACCACATGTCCACTGCCTTACTGTACGGAGCCCTGACACACACAAATTTTATATTGTTTTCTTATTTTAGCCTTCAACTAGCATCTTATTTTAACAGTACACTGTTGTTTGTTGGCACTGCGTCATTGTAAATTTCTTGTTTCTAGTTTTATGTGTAATGCTACGGCAATATTGTAACTAAACACAATCATGGCAATAAAGTACTTTAAATTGAAACTGAGAGAAAGAGAGAGAATGAAGGCTTGCTTTAACATGCTTTTTTTGCACTGCAAGATGCAAACACATTTACACACTGTATTACAGTAACTGTAGAAGTACAGAAAAACAAAAAGCTCAAAAGTAAAAAATTCCCTCCAGTAAAAAGAAATCTTTGATTCTGCGTTTTCTGAGCTCATGAGCTCTGCTCTCCGCTGTGATTTCTGTCACACACTCACCCCAGCAGAAGTTCTGGAGAGCGGTACCATCGGGTTGCCACATACTCATTGTAGTTCGCGTCTGTGCCTTCAGAGAGATCCCGCGCGAAACCTTCCAGAGAAACACACACACACAACATCAGAGATTAGCCAATAGAATGCTTCCACCTGCTTAAAGGGACAGTGCAGCCTCAAATAAATCTCCCTCACTCACTCTTTTAAACCTAAATGAGTTTTAATCCCTCATGGACACAAACAAAGGCGATCATCAAAATGAAGAACGGCTGTATTTCATAGAACCTAAAGCATTTTGTGACAGGAAGCCCCAGAAATGAGAAGCACCATGAAGTTTTAACTCCAGTGTGTTTTGACACGTAAAAGACTGAACACGTGAAAAGATCTGCTTTGTTAAATTGTTATAATATTTACCATAATAAGTGCTACAGCACAAACTACATGAATAAAACTGCATTAATAAAACATGAAGTTATAAACACGTCCCAGCTTTCCCACATAATTCAAATGGTTAAATAAACACCCATAACCCATAATGACAGCTGCACCAACACACACACCCTCACACACACAAAGCCTCACACACACAAAGCCTCACACACACAAAGCCTCACACACACAAAGCCTCACACACACACAAGCCTCACACACACACACAGCCTTACACACAC
The DNA here is from genome assembly GCA_036877525.1 of Chromobotia macracanthus. Classification (NCBI taxonomy): domain Eukaryota; kingdom Metazoa; phylum Chordata; class Actinopteri; order Cypriniformes; family Botiidae; genus Chromobotia; species Chromobotia macracanthus. Next base: position 954,586 of record JAZGTH010000006.1, read on the forward strand.
ACAGCCTCACACACACACACAGCCTACCAACACACACACACACACACAGCCAGCCTCACACACACCCTCACACACACAAAGCCTCACACACACAAAGCCTCACACATACACACACACACAGCCTCACACACACAAAGCCTCACACACACACACACACACACAGCCTCACACACACACAGCCTCACACACACACAGCCTCACACACACAGCCTCACACACACACACACAGCCTCACACACACACAGCCTCACACACACACAGCCTCACACACACACAGCCTCACACACACACAGCCTCACACACACACACACAGCCTCACACACAGCCTCACACACACACCCTCACACACACACACACAGCCTCACACACACAGCCTCACACACACAGCCCTCACACACACACACACACACAGCCTCACATCACACACACACACAGCCTCACAACCTCACACACACCACACACACAGCCTCACCTCACACACACACACAGCCTCTCACACACACACAGCCTCTCACACACACACACAGCCTCTCTCACACACCCACACACACACAGCCACACACACACACACACACACACACAGCCTCACACACACACACACCCTCACAAACTTCATGACTCTATCATGTCATGTATATTTATACAATAAATCCACCTTATTCATTTACATATGTGGGTGTGATCACAACAGGAATTCATTCTAGATACACATCGTATAAAAGCTCAATTCTAAGAGCAGCCTAGTGATTTGTCCTCTATGATCACCTGACTGCAGAAACTTACCAAAGTCACAGAGTTTGAGCACATCATCAGAGCTGATGAGCAGATTCTCTGGCTTAATATCTAAAGACAGAGAGAGAGAGAGAAAGAGGTTGTATTTGATATGGTCTGTAAGTGCTGGGTCAGTGAAGGGATTCTGGTTTGAAGTCTGTCAGAAGAGAGATGTGGATCCATCAACACTAAAGAGCTGACTTCTCCAAAGTCAAATTCACAGTCATTCCACAGTTAAATAAACATCAACTATCTCTCTACACTGAGACACTCATAATTCCACCTCATTTACAATAACATCATAGTTCTTCATCAGGATAACTTTCAGAGATGAAGAACTGTAGAGAAATCAGCATTTCACTCATATCCAACATCAGACTGTTCATGAGATCACGTCACACAAATGTTTCAGAACATGACGCAACCTGCTTCATGCTGACATCCCAGACAACAGAAATACAATCACCCATGTGTGTGTGTGAGTGAGTGTGTTGGTGGTGCGTGCAGCTGTGTACGTGTGTCAACATGAGTATACAGATTTGTATGGGAGTGTACACTGCTACATCTCTCACTACATTCAAAAAACAGCTAAAAGCCTACCTCTTCCACGAACACCTCATACAAATATAAAAAAAAACCTATTAAAACCTTTGTTTTTCTCTCTCCCAACAGGTTTTGTCTCTCAAGTACTGAAATACTGTACTCTCTGTAAACATTTTAACTATGTACGACTGATGTTATTGCCTCCCTACGATTTATCATTTCGTTGTTTTCTTCACCTTGTAAGTCGCTTTGGATAAAAGCATCTGCTAAATGCCTAAATGTAAATGTACAGGAGTGTACAGGCATATAGGTGTGATAGGATGTGCACAAGTGTGTATGGGAGTGTACAGGAGTGTGTAGGTGTGATCAGGTGTGTACAGGTGATCTCTCACCTCTGTGGACAATGTTGTTCTTATGGCACCAGTGAATGGCTTTGATCAGCTGATAGATGTAGTTCCGAACCTTCTCAGGTGGAACACCGTTCGGCAGGTCTTCCAGCAACTCCAGCATGTTCTAACACACACACATGCAATCATAAATCCCAAAGTAATTTGACTGAAGATCACCAGGTCTCTCTCTCTCACCTTCTCCACATACTCAAACACCAGGTAGAGTTTCCCTCGTCGCTGAAACGCCTCCTTCAGCTCTACAATGTTCTCCTGCTTGAGCGTTCTGAGCATCTTCAGCTCCCTCATGGTGGTCTCCTTCACCTCCTCGTTCTCTGCAGTGGAGGAACCAATGAGGAACTCACAGCAGAACCTTCTCTCACAAGTTACTTTTAATTGCTTTCATGAATGTTGTGACAGTTGTGTGCTGGGGTAACTTGTCACATGTAACAAATTATTATGTAATTTTTAAGTTTACATTCAAATTCAGCTGAATTTTCAATGTAGCTGTGTAGGTCTACAGCATGTGACATGATATTTAAACTGCAAACCAATAACACAACAAGAATCAATTCCAATATCACTAATGATCAGAATCCAGAACATTCACATCAGATCTTACTTTTAACACATTGTTCAGAAAGAATGACAGTGTTACTTTCTGTAACAACACAAAACACTATCATCTAACAGGAAATGAGGCAGTTCATAAGAGCTCGTTCTTTCTGTATGTGAACAGCAGCTCACAGCAGCTCACAGCAGCTCACAGCAGCTCACAGCAGCTCACAGCCGCTCACAGCCGCTCACAGCCGCTCACTGCAACCATGTTCAACATTCAGGTATTCTGAGGGCAGTTCTTCAGAATGACACTTCAAACATCTGTCTGAGTGTAAATGTGAGATTTTACCTTCACTGTCCTTAAACTTCTTAATGGCCACAATTTCATTTGTCTCCTGAAACAGAGAAAAAAGCCACTGATCAGAACACACACACACTTTCACAAACACACACACATCCACAAACACACACAGTTTATATTTTATTAAACTAGAAAAGTAAACGTTTTATTGAGTCGTTGCTCTGAATGACATGATACAGACTCTCTCATTCTCTCTGGCCTATTTTACACTCTCAGTATCTCTACAAACTCACAGTTTCCTCTTCTGCTCTACTTTCAGTCTTTAGAGGATGAAACAGTGACAGACACAGTTCACAGTTACAAACTGCCCATGCTAAGTGAGGTCACAAAATGCACAAGTGTGTGTTCATGAGGGTAAACAGCAAAACAACCTTCTCATCTCCTCAACGTTCCTCACGTCAACAGTTCACTCACTGTTTACTGTGAGTCTAAGTTTGTTGGAAACATCTGAGACAAATGTGATGCTGAAATGAAACATAAGTGAGAAATGCATTAAACACACAGATGAGCTTGGTGACATTTATTAGAGTGTGTAAAAGAATTAATGCTACAGATGTAGAATATAGTCCCCTTTTCTAGGGCTTGTTTTAGTGTGTGGATATTTTATTAGTGTGTACAGATCCTCACAGAGAGAGCAGAACCTCACAATCTTCTGTCCTTCATGAAGAACATCAACAGCCGACTGCAGGAGATCTGACGCAGGTCAGAGGTGTCTATCTCTTCTAACACACCCAGCCTCAATGACCTCTGACCCCGCCTCATCTCAAACCAGGACAGACGGGCTGTTGATTGATTGGTCATGTCTGTGAGTTTATGGTCCTATCTAAGACTACTATTACAGAGAAAGAAAGGGAGAGAGAGAGAAACAGTGAGGCAAAGAGACAGGGTGACAGAGAGAGAGACAGAGAAATGTTCTGTGTTTAGGGCATTTACAGCTTCAGCCTTTAAAAGCTGGACTGCAGGAGATTCAGGAGAAAGACATTTAGAGTGAGATCATATCCATGAGGAATTAATAGGGAAAGTTTCTCTAGATGACGGGCAGGGCAGCTCAGGGGAGGGGCTGAGAAACCAGAAGGATTTGTGACATCAGTCAGAAAGTTTCATTTTGTTGGTTATCACGACAAACAGAATAACATGCACAGACGAATTGTTCATAATAAAACATTTTTATAAAGCAAACAAGGTAAATTCAGATTGTATGTGCAGTATGAATGTTATCAACACACAAAGTATAACAGTAGTGAGACACGTGACAGGTAATCATTACAAATATGAATTAAAGAAACATTACAGCACTGATAAAACAACTCCAAACATCTGCTGCTGTGCCGGGAATGCTGGGAAATCAACAGAGACGTTCTGATGATTGGAATAATTCATTCATTCAAGAGGCTTATTTCTAAGAACAGAGCTGAAGAATTCCTTTAACAGCCTCAAAACAACTCTCAGACGTTCAGTACAGTGCTGAACATCAGCGTCCCTCTGTGTGATATAACTGTGTGTTTAGCCTCAAAAATCACAAAGTCTGGCCAAGATACAAAATACATCAGTCAGAACCAAAGACCGGGTCAGAACCAAAGACCGGGTCTCTCCAAACACTGTTTATAATAGAAGAAATGCATTTCAGCAGGAAGATTTCTGCCAACAGCATTAATAATGACCAACAGTAGAACCTCCTCATCCACAGCTCAGCATTAATAATGACCAACAGTAGAACCTCCTCATCCACAGCTCAGCATTAATAATGACCAACAGTAGAACCTCCTCATCCACAGCTCAGCATTAATAATGACCAACAGTAGAACCTCCTCATCCACAGCTCAGCATTAATAATGACCAACAGTAGAACCTCCTCATCCACAGCTCAGCATTAATAATGACTAACAGTAGAACCTCCTCATATACAGCTCAGCATTAATAATGACCAACAGTAGATTCTCCTCATCCACAGCTCAGCATTAATAATGACCAACAGTAGAACCTCCTCATCCACAGCTCAGCATTAATAATGACCAACAGTAGAACCTCCTCATCCACAGCTCAGCATTAATAATGACCAACAGTAGAACCTCCTCATCCACAGCTCAGCATTAATAATGACCAACAGTAGATTCTCCTCATCCACAGCTCAGCATTAATAATGACCAACAGTAGAACCTCCTCATCCACAGCTCAGCATTAATAATGACCAACAGTAGAACCTCCTCATCCACAGCTCAGCATTAATAATGACTAACAGTAGAACCTCCTCATCCACAGCTCAGCATTAATAATGACCAACAGTAGAACCTCCTCATCCACAGCTCAGCATTAATAATGACTAACAGTAGAACCTCCTCATCCACAGCTCAGTGTGAGGAGACAGAGGACAGAAAGCTGAAACGAGGCAAGCACAGGAAACACATGGCAAAAACAAAACACTCAGAGCAAACAGAGGAACATTGTGTAATTATAACCCATCTGCAGATCTGCTGCACACAGACTGAAGTCTTTTTAGTGGCTGCTTCAGTAAATGTGGACTGTACAATTAACTCTGATTAACAAACTTGTGTGGATCACAAAAGATTCTTGTGAAAACGTGAACTGCTAACAAATGCTACAATCTGTTGTTTAACACCAAAACTACTCATGGCAAATGAGTTCGAAATTTTTATCAGTGAAAGTTTTACATGTCTGCAACTTTCTGCTGCTCATGGCAAATGTGTGTTTGTGTGTCCACACGATAAGAACATCAACTGGGGCATGAAAGCTGAGCTGGTTTATCTGAGCCAGCAGAGAGATCTCAGCTCACCCTGAAGGCTTCATGCTCGCTCTTCACAAACTAACCAACCATCCACTGCAGGCTCATGTGAAATGTTGCATGTCAGAGAGCGACTGTATGCCTGTTAAAACATGCAGCACTGCTGTGACATCACTGAGGACATGCACCGAGACCACAGGCCATGCAGGAAATTAGAATAGAACAGGAATTAGCATGTGATGCATATTCATAGCACACTGCGCTTCCCGAATGGCCGGGGCAAACAGAACCTCACTGAAATGAAAACAATCCAAACAATAAGAGAAGATGGTGAGGGTTAGTGGGACGCTGTTGTCTTCGCTCTGACAGCGTGACGCTGACGCACTAACCTCACACTCTCTGCACCTGTGATGAAGGAGGATGTAGAATTAGGGCGATAGAGGAAGTGCATTATACTGAAAAGACCTACTGATGTTTCAGAGCATTTGCTAAAACAGAAGATGTGATACGGTTTGCATTGGAGAGATCTAGAAGCAGTGAAGGTCAGACTGTCTGAAGGTCCAGACCACCTCCTCTAAAATAACCCTAAAATAAGCTAAAATAGGTTTTGACTGTTCACTCTCCTACTTTCTCTAGACTGTGCGGTGCAACAGTTTTGTCTCCAAATACACACACATTTATTTATGCAAATAGGAACATTCTGTAGACTTCAGTTGTTTTTGTACATACACTCTAATCCTAACAGATGACTGCATTTTTATAATAAAAAACTTTATTTATTATATTTTACAGCCTTTTTACAAATGAAGATGTCCCCAAAAGGAGGTTTTGCTCAGATTTGTCAGGTATTGCCCACTTCTGGGTACAATTTGTCCCCAATGTATGGTAAACGTGCACACACACACAGTTCTCTGAAATGTCCTATTCAGATGACCTATTTTTCACTCCATTACACATAAAGCTCCATCCCTCTGTCTCCCCCTCTCTCTTTCAAACAGACCTGTCTCATATTCTCTAAACACAGACACACATTTGTGTCTGTGTGACTTTAAAGACGATGTGTAATTTCTGCACTATTGGTGACAGAGCTGTAAATCGAATGACAGACTGGTTGTGAGATGCAGACAGGAGAGAGAGGATCTCAAGAACCTGCTGTCCATCTTTCAGCCCAGTGTCTGCCTCAGGAACACGCCTCTGAATGCTGATAGAGAGCTGACCTGAATTCTGAACAAAGCTTCAGAAAATGACAAACATTGTTTAATAGCTTTTACACACATCACTGACCCTATATAACATTCCACTGTGAATGATTCATTATTAATGAAGTGACATGCAGTGTTTCAACAGCACTGTGACTCTGTCCTGAACCAGCACTGATCTCAGATCAGTACAGAAAACTGATCAACACAAATAGAGCAGCAGGTAAAGGGTTTTAAAGTTCCCTCTGTGAAAGCCAACAGTGAGTGTCATTTATATTTAAACAGGAGAGTTCGACAGCAGATCAAACTCACAAACTCAAAACACTCTAACACAGAAACAAGCTCTGAGCTCTCTGTGGTTCAAACATGGCTGCCGTCTTCCAGCACACCACTAGCTTATTTCAATAGCCAATGGCAGACCTCTGTCTAAAATGCTTTTTGCCCCAATTTTGTGTACTACCAGGAGGGGGCAAACTTGACCATGCTAACCAGACAAACTCTGGCTGCCCAAAGTGACTGGAAAACATCATTTTTATTTGAAAAGGTTAGTGCTGAACTTCAGAAATCTTATTTTTCTACCTCTGGCCAACAGTTCCAGGGCTAATGTGTCAGGGCTAAGGTATTAACTAAACAACCTACAACAATTTTTAATGTAGAACAAGTATTTTAATGGTGAACAGTTTACAATCCAAATATTTTACAAAGATTTTGTGGTAAACAAATATCCTTTTTAATAGGTAAACCTGAACTATTACCCCAATACTAAAATACAGAGCAAAAAATCAAGTTGCCCTTATCAAATCTAAACCTACATGACTTAAACCCTGTCCCCATACCACAAACATGGCATCACAACCTGCATTACCAAATAAAATGTCTCAAATGTTCAACAGAAACACATGAAGATGTTTAATCTTGACACTAAACTCACAGCAAAGCAGGAACGTTTTAAAACATCTTTTAAACATTTACCACAAAATCAACAGAGGAGAATCTCTGCGCTGCTGTGTGTCGCCTCTGACAATAAACTGCCACAGGTGAGATAAAACCCAGAACATCATCAGACATCACTCAGACTCATCCACAAACCTCATCTCAAGGGAACGCTGGAGAATCACACTGCCTTTAAATGAAACATCCATTTAAAACCCACAAACAGTGGCGATTACACACAGCGATCCTTTCATGTGTACACAAACAGTTTGCTGTCTGTGAACATGTTTATCTGAACCTGTGGTTGATGAACGCTTCTGGATGCTCCTGGACCCTGGATGGTTTGTTAAATCCATTCAACAGTGTGTCAAAACAAGATTGGAAAAAACAGGCAAATCACGATGCATGGCAAGTGTGTTGTGACACAAACCAGACCAGACGACCATCACCAAAACTACAAGACAAAAGATACATATCCATTTAAACTTCTGAACTGTTTATGTATAAGTGAAATGAGATTTAAAACCAGCTCAGATTAAACAAACAATGTGTTTTTAGGCCTAACTTATTCGACAAAGAGAGTTCAGTTTTATAAGGACTGATATAGTACTTGCTAAACTTACTGCCAAGACCAGGGTGTGCAATAACACATCTCTATCTGCAGAATCACTGCTACCCAGCTAACAGGGAACGTTCTCAGAATGTTGGCTAAAATTCTCTCAGAGTTATCAAAAAACATTCCAAGAACATTCAAAACAATATTTTAATGTTATTAATATACAATAATATACATTCTTACAAACTAAAACTGTTAACTGGGTATGAACTTTCATGTGCTCCAATTTACACTGAACAAAACCCAATGTGACCTGAACAAAACCAAAGATCTGAGATCTGAGAACAAAATCTGCTCAGATCTGTGGAATTAAATCTGCCTCACCTGAAACAAACCGCAAACTGCTAACAACTGCTATCAACTGCTATCAACTGCTATCAACTGCTATCAACTGCTAACAACTGCTAACAACTGCTATCAACTGCTATCAACTGCTAACAACTGCTAACAACTGCTATCAACTGCTAACAACTGCTAACAACTGCTAACAACTGCTATCAACTGCTATCAACTGCTAACAACTGCTAACAACTGCTAACAACTGCTATCAACTGCTAACAACTGCTATCAACTGCTAACAACTGCTAACAACTGCTATCAACTGCTAACAACTGCTATCAACTGCTAACAACTGCTAACAACTGCTATCAACTGCTATCAACTGCTATCAACTGCTATCAACTGCTATCAACTGCTAACTCTTCGCATATCATTAAAATATTTTAGGCTGTCAGAACCTACTCCGACAAAAAAATATTTAGATCCTAAAAATCAATGTAAACTGATTCCAGATCAGATATCTACACTAGCAGACAGATGATCAAATCTAACAGACACTGACTAAAAGCCACCAAACTTAAATCTGGATTTTTCTGGTTTATAATCGCAGGTGTAAATGAGAGACACAGTGAAACACATCTGCACACAGATGAAGAGAAACTTGACAAAACAGCTAAAAGACTAAAGGAATAAAAGTCCTGCTGGTGAATTGAAAGCTTTTCTCATGCGGTCTGTTGATTCTGATTGGTCACGTCATGATGTCATAAATCTTGATCGTTTACCAGCTCAGAAATCAAATGCACCAGCCGAGGAACTAACAATGTTACTCATGATTGACTGTGATGCAGCTGCTGGTTTTAAATACCTGTGAATGAGCTAAAATCCTCTCAAGTGATGCTGCATCCACACTGGTGTCACTATTAAAACCCAAGATCATTTCATCTGCTGGTGAAACATATGCAGACACTAGCTGAGCACACCCTGAAATCTGCACACCAGCTTGTGTGCATCTGTGTGTGTGTGCGGGGGTTTGAATATGTGGTTTATGAGGACACGTGTTTAATGTGCATCACAATGTAAACGTGGTTTATGAAGACAATTCCTGTCTCCTCATTAACTCAGTCACTTAAAAAAACATACTAAATAGTAAATTCTTATTAATTAAAAAATGCCCAAAGTTACACCACACAAAGTGAGCAGGGGAGTGAACAGGAAGTGGCTGCAGGTGGGAGGGGCAGATGGAGTGACCTCTGTGTGTCGGTGAGGAGAGAGAGAGGAGAGAGAGTGTTGTTAACAGAATGAGGCTGTGATCCATCTGTCTTTTGGCCACGGGGCATGACAGACCAGCTCTTCTCCAGACCGGAGGAGATATTAATAACTAAACTCACCATATGTCACATCATCATCAGTCTCTGTCTGCACTGAAGTAAAACCTGTTACTCTTCTTACTGTCTCTGCTATGACTGGACGGAAACCAGTGCACTGAGCAGTACGGTACTGTACTTTATACTGTATGCTATTTTTAATAAGCTCAAACAGCAATATAATATTTAAACAGTGGTACACTACTCACACCTCATGACATCTGTAGATACTGAGAAGGACATGACTGCAGTATTCTGTACAGTGTGATCTGATTTAAACACTGCACACCCCTCAAACACACGTGTACAGTGTGATCTGATTTAAACACCGCACACCCCTCAACACACGTGTACAGTGTGATCTGATTTAAACACCGCACACCCCTCAAACACACGTGTACAGTGTGATCTGATTTAAACACCGCACACCCCTCAAACACGTGTACAGTGTGATCTGATTTAAACACCGCACACCCCTCAAACACGTGTACAGTGTGATCTGATTTAAACACTGCACACCCCTCAAACACGTGTACAGTGTGATCTGATTTAAACACCGCACACCCTCAAACACGGTACAGTGTGATCTGATTTAAACACCGCACACCCCTCAAACACGTGTACAGTGTGATCTGATTTAAACACCGCACACCCCTCAAACACGTGTACAGTGTGATTGAAACTGCAATCTGATTTAAACACTGCACACCCCTCAAACACGTGTACAGTGTGATCTGATTTAAACACCGCACACCCCTCAAACACGTGTACAGTGTGATCTGATTTAAACACTACACACCCCTCAAACACGTGTACAGTGTGATCTGATTTAAACACTGCACACCCCTCAAACACGTGTACAGTGTGATCTGATTTAAACACCACAACCCCTCAAACACGTGTACAGTGTGATCTGATTTAAACACCGCACACCCCTCAAACACGTGTACAGTGTGATCTGATTTAAACACCGCACACCCCTCAAACACGTGTACAGTGTGATCTGATTTAAACACCGCACACCCCTCAAACACGTGTACGTGTGATCTGATTACCCCCCCCCTAAACACGTACATGATCTGATTTAAACACCGCACACCCCTCAAACACGGTACAGTGTGATCTGATTTAAACACCGCCACCCCCTCAAACACACATGCACACCCCTCAAACACGTGTACAGTGTGATCTGATTTAAACACCGCACACCCCTCAAACACGTGTACAGTGTGATCTGATTTAAACACTGCACACCCCTCAAACACGTGTACAGTGTGATCTGATTTAAACACTGCACACCCCTCAAACACGTGTACAGTGTGATCTGATTTAAACACCACACACCCCTCAAACACGTGTACAGTGTGATCTGATTTAAACACTACACACCCCTCAAACACGTGTACAGTGTGATCTGATTTAAACACTGCACACCCCTCAAACACGTGTACAGTGTGATCTGATTTAAACACTGCACACCCCTCAAACACGTGTACAGTGTGATCTGATTTAAACACTACACACCCCTCAAACACGTGTACAGTGTGATCTGATTTAAACACTGCACACCCCTCAAACACACGTGTACAGTGTGCGATTTTGAACCTATCCACAATATAACTGAAGATGAGATGGAATTAAAGTGGGTTAGAAGTTGTAGACTTCATTATGAAGACATGAAGAATGGAGAGAATTCTGAAGGCATCTTACCTTGTGTCTGCACTTCAGGACAACCCCGTAAGCTCCTGAGAGAGAGAGAGAGAGAGAAACAGGTTTTACTGCTGGAGTTCATTAACTGACATTATCTTTATTGTGTTGATTCTCAGCAGATGTACATGACCGTGCCAAAACCTTCGTCCAAAAACCTGAAGAGTGTTTTGTGTCTGTAAAATGACGTGATTGAAAGAGAAGGACAGAAGAAGGACAGAACTTGATTTATAAGTTTACATGCCATGACACTTTCAAGAGACAAACCTTCAGAGAATGTAAGAACAGAATGTCTGCTCCCTGACACAAAGACAACAGAAGGTCTGTCTTCTCTCAGTAGAATTCATTAAAACACTGAAACACACCTGAGCTGCTTCAAAGAAAAACATGACATGAAAAGATGTCTGTAAAATCAAACTCTACTATTATAGAATTCATGGAAGTGACAAAATTCATCTGCCACTTGGTAAAAGCTGCCAAATGACACATGGCAACACGAGAGGTGCGTCATGCCCTCATCCTTTAAACCATATGTCATGTTCATTTTACAGACTGTTGGGCCCGTGCTGTTTATTATCATAACACAAACAGTCAGTTAGAGAGAAATAGAAAAGAGAGAAAGAGAGAAAGAAAGAAAGAAAGCTCTGTTGTTTCTCAGTCCAACCCTTATTTCACAAATGTGATGACATCATCTCACACTGATATACACATGCAGAACTGCATGCGCATGCGAGGGTGCATCATGCAACATCCCCTGAACTCATCTTTACACCCTCCCCTTAAATGCTCCAGCCAATCAGAAGAATCATTTCATTACAATTCAATTCAATGGACTGATCTTTAAGGTGCATCTAGTGAAAGCTGCTTTCTTCAGAGCTGGAATGGGGATCAGGGTGATGACCTGTTTTTATTGGTGCATCATTTAGCTAGAGTTTCTGTCAATGTTCCTTGAAGGCAGCAATATAGTCTGAAAGTGTTTATGTTATCGGTGAGTGAAGTAAGGTGATGGCTGCTGAAATGAAGATGAGAGAAGAACAGATGAAGAGAGATTAAGACACCAGAAACTAATCTACTGACAGCTGAACACACAGCACGCTGCACACACACATTGCCAAACACACAACACAAACACTGCCAAACACACACACACACACACACACTTGCCAAACACACATGCATACACATTCAAATGGGGACATTCTATAGACTTATCATTTTTATACACAATATAACCTCACCTTAACCCTAATAGAAAACTTTCTGCATTTTTACCATTTAAACAGAACTTTATTTACTATATTTTTATAGCATTTTTACAAATGAGGACTTCCCAAATAGAGATTTTCCCCATTTGTCAGGTTTTGCTGACTTCTGGGTACAAATTTGTCCCCAAACTATGGTTAAGTAAACACACACACACAGATAACATTTGCTGTGGTGTTAGTGGGCCATCAGAGTGTGAGAGATAGATAGAGTAAAAATAACCCAATCCACTGAGACTTTACCTCACCCTCATTTAAAATGCAGAGAGAGAGAGAGAGAGAGAGAGAGAGAGAGAGAGAGAGAGAGAGAGAAGATTTAATGCACAACTTTATGAACAAGATCTTTAAACCTTTAAAAAATGCAGACTCCAACATAATTAAACAAGTCAGTGTGTCCAGGGCTACAGGAAAGGGTTGTATCATATATTCAGATTTTTGTGTTGGGAAGACACCCTTGTACTTTTCAGATATAATCCACACTGCAAAAATAACCCCTTCAACAACCTACACACAAGTTCTGCTACGGCTTAAGTCTGCTGAATAAACTCAGATACAACAATCTGACCACCCGAAACATTAAAGCTTCTGATGTCAGAAGGGTCATTTTCAGCTTCATTTCAATGTTCTGGGTGAGTACAAAGAAATAATGTATGTGTTCATAGTGGATCAAAACCTTTTCAAAACATCAAGACTTTTTATTTTAAGACTGACCGCTTTAAGAGCTTTATGAAGGACATGAAACATGATGTGGATAAGTAGGGAAAGAAAAACAGAGGACAGAAATGTGAAGAGTAAGAATTATGAAGTGGATGTGGCAGTTTTACTGTAAAACACTTCAGTATAAGACCTAAGCAGACTCTACTGGAAAAAGACAATAATAAACAATCCGTTTTGCTTTCCAGTAAAAATCTTAACATCCTACAACAACACACAAGTAGAGATAAAAGAAACCTGTTTTCAGATATTTCAGTGAAATTGAATTCCTACTGGCAAGATTTGTTTCTGAGCCTAGTGAGGTTTAAAAGAAGCAACAAATGATTCTAAATCATTTTAAATTAGTTAAGATAAATAAATTTAACTCAAAGTATCAGCTCCTAAAAAGTCTTAATAGCTAATAAAGTGTTGCTTCCAAAATAAATGTGTTTTCCTTCAAGGATATTTTTACTGGAAAACAAGACAAAATACTGATGAAAAATGATTCAACACTCAATTTACATTTATTTATTTAACAGACACTTTTATCCAAATGACCTACAAATGAGAGAAAACACTGATTAAAAAATGACTAAACCCTGATAAAAACGTCTCCTGCCGTGTCCAGACTCCAGTTTTCTTCTGCCGTACTTCTCACACTCACCTTCACCCACAATCCCAAGCACCTCAAACCTGTGCATGACATCACCAGATTCTGGGTCCCTCATCCAATCAAACAGCCACTGGGCAGAACAAGAGGGGCTCACAGGGGCGAGTGGTCACCATGGTTATGGGCTGGCATGGGTGACCTGGTGTGGAATCATGGGAACTGTCCGATCACCATGCTGTCTTCCAACACACACCTACACCTGTGGAGATAAAGAAGAAGCCTTATGCCAAGGCGCTGCTATGAGATTGCTAAGGTGCGCTTACTGATTTTTAGCACGTTGGTATGCAGTTACTAGGGTATTCTGGGTGGTTGTTTACAGGTCTGAGCCCACCCTTAAGTCCCTGTGATAATCTTTTCACCTGATAGGTGCCCAACATGCCCATGTGTTTCTACATTTTCAAGATAGCTAGCTGTGCATTTATTCATTTAGCAGACGCTTTTACCTAAAGCGACTTACAGTGTATTCAAGGTGTACATTTGATAAGTGCATGTGCTCCCTGGGAATCAAACCTACAACCTTTGTGCTACTAATGTAATACTGTACAGCTGAGCTACAGGAACACAATGTGACTTACAAAGAAAAAGCCTTTAACATTTTGCCCTAAGAACCAATAAGCCTCATCTACAAAGCTACATTTACAAGTAGGAATAGATCTGATGCTAAAGACATAATGCACAGTAAAAGACAGCATTTTACATACAACATTAAAGGTTAAACATCAGAGATTTAGACATTAGTTGGGTGTCTGAGAAACAGGCGTGTTTCTCATCAGGTGGAAGCTGTCAGCCCATTCCACCAGAGAGGAACAGAACAGGTGAACGTCTTCAGCTCATTCCTCCAGAGAGGAACAGAACAGGTGAACGTCTTCAGCTCGTTCCTCCAGAGAGAAACAGAATGGGTGAACATCTTCAGCTCACTCCTCCAGAGAGAAACAGAATGGGTGAACATCTTCAGCTCACTCCTCCAGAGAGAAACAGAATGGGTGAACGTCTTCAGCTCACTCCTCCAGAGAGAAACAGAATGGGTGAACATCTTCAGCTTACTCCTCCAGAGAGGAACAGAACAGGTGAACGTCTTCAGCTCGTTCCTCCAGAGAGAAACAGAACAGGTGAACATCTTCAGCTCACTCCTCCAGAGAGAAACAGAACAGGTGAACATCTTCAGCTCACGTTTTCAGCTCGTTCCTCCAGAGAGAAACAGAACGGGTGAACGTCTTCAGCTCTCTCCTCCAGAGAGAAACAGAATGGGTGAACGTCTTCAGCTCCCTCCCTCCAGAGAGAAACAGAACAGGTGAACATCTTCAGCTCTTCCTCCAGAGCGGGTGAACGTCTTCAGCTTCCCCCCCCAGAGAGAAACAGAACAGGTGAACATCTTCAGCTCACTCCTCCAAAACAAAGTAACATCTTCAGCTCATGTTTTCACTCGTTCCTCCAAAGAAACAGAACGGGTGAACGTCTTCACTCTCTCCTCCAGAGAGAAACAGAATGGGTGAACGTCTTCAGCTCACTCCTCCAAAAAACAGAACAGGTGAACATCTTCAGCTCACTCCTCCAAAAAAACAGGTGAACGTCTTCGCTCTTCCTCCAAGAAAAAACATGAACGTCTCAGCTCGTTCCTCCAGAAAAAAACGGGTGAACGTCTTCAGCTCGTTCCTCCAGAGAACAAACAGGTGAACATCTTCACTCTTCCTCCAAGAGAAACAGAACGGGTGAACATCTTCAGCTCACTCGTTCCTCCAGAGAAAACAGAACGGGTGAGCGTCTTCAGCTCTCCTCCAGAGAGAAACGAGGTGACTCTTTAGCTTGTTTCTTCAAAGGAAAGCGACTCTTCAGCCGCTCCTCAAGAAAGAACGGTGACCGTCTCACTCGTTCCTCCAAAGAACGGTGAACTCTTCACTTCCTCGAAAGCGGGGAACTCTTCACTCCGTTTCAGCCGTTCCTAGAGAAAAAACGGGTACTCTTACTCTCCTAGAGAGAAACAGACGGGTGAACGTCTTTAGCTTGTTCCTCCGAGAAAACAAAAGGTAACATCTTCACTCACGTTCCACCTTCCTCCGAAAAGAAGTGTCTTCACTCTCTCCTAGAAAAGGTTCTCCTCTCCTCCAAACAGGCGCCTCCAGCCACTCCTCCAAAACAAGGACTCTCCTCCTCCTCAAAAGTAACTCTAACTCCTCCTCAAAAAGAAAGGTGATCTAGCTCCTCCTCCGAAAGAAGGTGAACTCTCACCGTTCCTAAAAAAACGGTGACTCTTACTCCCTCAGAAAAAGTAATTCACTCCTCCTCAAAAAACTCTCAGCTCCTCCTCAGAAAAGGTGACTCTTCTGTTCCTGAAGAAAGGTACGTCTTCACTCCTCCTCAAAAAAAAGTAGTCTTCCCCTCCTCCAGAGAGGAGACGGGTGACGTCTTCTGTTCCTCCAGAGAGGAACACGGGTGCGTCTCACTGTTCCTCCAGAGAGAACAGGCGGTACGTCTTCACTCTTCCTCAGAGGAACAGAACGGGTGAACGTCTTTAGCTTGTTTCTTCAGAGAGGAACAGAACGGGTGAACGTCTTCAGCTCGTTCCTCCAGAGAGGAACAGAACGGGTGAACGTCTTCAGCTCGTTCCTCCAGAGAGGAACAGAACAGGTGAACATCTTCAGCTCGTTCCTCCAGAGAGAAACAGAACGGGTGAACGTCTTCAGCTCGTTCCTCCAGAGAGGAACAGAACGGGTGAACGTCTTCAGCTCGTTCCTCCAGAGAGGAACAGAACGGGTGAACGTCTTCAGCTCGTTCCTCCAGAGAGGAACAGAATGGGTGAACGTCTTCAGCTCGTTCCTCCAGAGAGGAACAGAACAGGTGAACATCTTCAGCTCGTTCCTCCAGAGAGAAACAGAACGGGTGAACATCTTCAGCTCACGTTTTCAGCTCGTTCCTCCAGAGAGAAACAGAACGGGTGAACGTCTTCAGCTCTCTCCTCCAGAGAGAAACAGAACGGGTGAACGTCTTCAGCTCACTCCTCCAGAGAGAAACAGAACAGGTGAACATCTTCAGCTCACTCCTCCAGAGAGAAACAGAACAGGTGAACATCTTCAGCTCGTTCCTCCAGAGAGAAACAGAACGGGTGAACGTCTTCAGCTCACTCCTCCAGAGAGAAACAGAACAGGTGAACATCTTCAGCTCACTCCTCCAGAGAGAAACAGAACAGGTGAACATCTTTAACTCACTCCTCCAGAGAGAAACAGAACAGGTGAACATCTTCAGCTCACTCCTCCAGAGAGAAACAGAACAGGTGAACATCTTCAGCTCGTTCCTCAGAGAAACAACAGTGAACGTCTTCAGCTCACTCCTCCAGAGAGAAACAGAACAGGTGAACATCTTCAGCTCACTCCTCCAGAGAGAAACAGAACAGGTGAACATCTTTAACTCACTCCTCCAGAGAGAAACAGAACAGGTGAACATCTTCAGCTCACTCCTCCAGAGAGAAACAGAACAGGTGAACGTCTTCAGCTTGTTCCTCCAGAGAGGAACAGAAGACGTTCACCCGTTCTGTTCCTCTGATCTCTAAAAAAAACAAACACTGGACAAACTACACAAGACCTACGCAAAATACACAAGACCTTTTTGCAAACATAGCTCATCTTCTGGGAGTGAATTCATGGGGTTTCATGTGGCAGTGGAGATAAGTGTTTGTGCGTGTGCGGGTCACAGATAATTATAATGCAGCTATAAATAGTGCCGAGCAGAAGAGTATTCATTCTGTGAAAGTGAGAAACACACTGAAATCCAGAGCTGAGACTCGCCATGTCCGGCCTGCTGACAGGAGAACATCCAGACTGACAGATAAAAGCCTGCAAAGAAAGCAACAACTGAACAACTGAGTTTACACACACCAAACATAAACAGAGCAGAAAGAGAACATGTTAACAACACCTCAACTAGACATCTTCTAGTTGAGGTGTTAGTTTCCCAATGACACTATCGGTTTCATATAACAGACTACAAACATCATAATATTAAACCATCATTGCAAGAAACAAGCATGTGACCTTCAAAAAGATTCTTGACAAAATTTTATAGGGAAGCGACTTTGCTAATATTTTAATGAATGATGACTTATCAGACAAAGACAAAACTTTCACATAGCCCAACATACACCCTGGACTCCAGATGCATCTACTGCTGGCACTGCTGGACTGTAGCACTGGAGAACTTTTATTTGTTTTTTATTTTTGTACAGTAAATTAATTTCTTATTCAAATATTGTTTTCAGGAGGCCTCACTAACGTCCTCAGAGAAATCACCCGTGGTCTCGGCTCAGGAACAGATGGAGGTCTTTGTTTTCTGTCAGTGTGAGTGTGTGTTTCCTCTGGCACTGAGGGGTGTGTGTATGTCATCACCTCCGACACGGTCCAAACACCAAAACACTGTGTGTGTGTGTGTGTGTGTGTGTATGTGTGTGTGTGTGAGTGTGTGTGTGAGTGTGAGTGTATGTGTGTGTGTGTGAGTGTGTGTGTGAGTGTGTGTGAGTGTATGTGTGTGTGTGAGTGTATGTGTGTGTGAGTGTGTGTGTGTGTGTGTGTGTGTGTGAGTGTATGTGTGTGTGTGTGTGAGTGTGTGTGTGTGTGTGGGGAGTGTATGTGTGTGTGAGTGTGTGTGTGTGTGTGTGAGTGTATGTGTGGTGTGTGTGTGTGTGTGTGTGTGTGTGTGTGTGTGAGTGTGTGGTGTGTGTGTGGTGTGTGTGTGTGTGTGTGTGTGTGTGTTGAGTGTGTGTGTGTGTGTGTGTGTGTGAGTGTATGTGTGTGTGAGTGTGTGTGTGTGTGTGTGTGTGTGTGTGTGTGTGTGTGTGTGTGTGTGAGTGTGAGTGTGAGTGTGTGTGTGTGTGGTGTGTGTGAGTGTGTATTGTGTGTGTGTGTGTGAGTGTGTGTGTGTGTGTGTGTGTGTGTGTGTGTGTGTGTGTGTGTGAGTGTATGTGTGTGTGTGTGTGTGTGTGTGTGTGTGTGTGTGTGTGTGTGTGTGTGTGTGAGTGTGTGTGTGTGTGTGTGTGTGTGTGAGTGAGTGTGTGTGTGTGTGATGAACACGAGGTCTGACAGTCAAACAGTGAGTGAGACAAACATCACAGCAGAGCAAATGAACGTTTACCAACAAAACATATAATCATTCAAAGACATGATGTTGATGTTAAAGTCACCATGAAACAAGTTATGATGGTCTTCTACGCTGTGGTGACATATTTAAGTGAAATGGCTTCTTTTATGAGAAAGAAATGTTTTGGATTGTTATTGGATCACTGGAAGTTGAAGGGGCAGAAACTGCCTGGTCATTGGACAGTCAGTTTAGCCCTGCCCTCCATCTAAGACATATGTCATCAAAAGAAGAGAAGAGAAGAGAAGAAGAGGTGGAGGTTAATGCTTTTGATTAAACACTACAAGGGCAGTGTGATGGGCAATGCGCAGTCAGATTTTTGACTGTGGTTAAAAGTTTTTACAGCTTAAATTGGTCAGTAAATGCCCAGGAAGAGACATCTGATTGACATGTATAGTGACCAATCACAGTTTAAGAATCTTCGCCGTTAAGGGGAGGGGTTATTAGTGACATATTTGTTTTTTTCTATTATATAAATCTTCACCAAAACCCTAGACAATCGTCAAATCCAGCCACACTACAGTTACTGAGGAACACAAATGATCATCTTAAGAGGATTTTTCACAGGTGCAATTAAGCCAACATCCAAATGGCAAACAGGAAATACGACTGTATTTTTCCAGTGCTAGACCCTGCTTGACCCAAATCTATTTCTTAAAAATAGAAATAGTTTATTTAGGCCAGGGTTTGGATGAATATGTTCATATGACTAACACAACAATGCACCGATGCAACCAACAATGCATCACTTTTGTGTTGGGTGAATACACGAGTGATGAGAGATGAATATTAAACCTAATACCGATATAATTTATAATATGAAACTAATAACAATAAAAACATTTACATTAAGAATAAAGAAATACGGGAAACGTTTAAGCAGACCAATGCAAGAGTACAGAGGACAGTACAGTGCACACAGTAATACGTGACTCCTGTCATACACTTGTAACTTCAGTGATGTATGAGTGTCAAGAGCCGCTGTGATGTTCATACATGACGACAACACAGCAGCCAGATCACAGTCCCATCACAGTCACACATCACAACATCACACATCACAGTCACACATCACAACATCACTGTCACACCTCACACATCACAACATCACAGTCACACATCACAACATCACAGTCACACATCACAGTCAACATCACAGTATCACAGTCACACATCACAATATCACATCATCACATCATCACAACATCACAACATCACATCATCACAACATCACATCATCACAACATCACAGTCACACATCACAGTCACACATCACAACATCACAGTCACACATCACAACATCACAGTCACACATCACAACATCACAGTCACACATAACACATCACAACATCACAGTCACACATCACAACATCACAGTCACACATCACAACATCACATCACAACATCACAGTCACACATCACAACATCACAGTCACACATCACAACATCACAGTCACACATCACAACAACACATCACAACATCACAGTCACACATCACAGTCACACATAACACATCACAACATCACAGTCACACATCACAACATCACAGTCACACATCACAGTCACACATCACAACATCACAGTCACACATCACAGTCACACATCACAGTCACACATCACACCTCACAGTCAGACATCACAACATCACAGTCACACATCACAACATCAGTCACACATCACAACATCACAGTCACACATCACAACACAACATCACAGTCACACATCACAGTCACACATCACAACATCACTGTCACACATCACACATCACAGTCACACATCACAACATCACAGTCACACATCACAGTCACACATCACAACATCACTGTCACACATCACAACATCACAGTCACACATCACAACATCACAGTCACACATCACAGTCACACATCACAACATCACAGTCACACATCACAACATCACAGTCACACATCACAGTCACACATCACAACATCACAGTCACACATCACAGTCACACATCACAACATCACTGTCACACATCACACACATCACAACATCACTGTCACACATCACAACATCACATCACAACATCACATCACGCAGATGAGGCGATGCGTGGTTCTCTCTCACATCTGCATGCGTGACAGTATTTTGGTTTGGCGTCGCAGTGAGCGGAGCTGCGTGGGAGTCACACGCACATACAAACCGGAGCTGTAAGCACATCCACCCGCAGCGATCACACCGCACACCCGCTCACTCACCGCACGTCTGGAGGAGCGCAGCACTCTCAACTTACGCGTTTGTCCGGCGATCGGGCCGCAGTGAGTCCGTCACATCCTCCACTCGCACCCGCAGCCGCATTAAACCACCGGCGACAACAGCAACACTTACAGACGGGCGTCATTGTAGCCAATAAATGACGTTTGATATCGACACGCCCCGTTTGTTGTCCGCACCAATCGGAACCTCAGTAGCTCCGTGGGGCGTGCCAATATCTTAATAGAGCAGAAATACAGCAGCAGATTTCATAAACATTAAACATTTCTCAGTATATATATATTTATAAATTCATGGTATAGAGATACATTTTAACCTTACATAGTCGATTTATGAATCATATTTCAATGGATTTAGACGTGTACATTAAAATGTGATAAATGTAAATATTAGCATTAAAAACGTTAAACGAACTTAAAAGATATCTAACATCTACACAGCTGAATGTTTAATACATAAATATTCTCCATCTTCACCTGCTCATATATCTGCGCCATCAACACACTACACATCGTAGGTACAGTCACGCCATCTAGTGGACACGTGAAGAACAGCGATTCATTTCAAACATGACCGACAGACAGACAGACAGACAGACAGACAGACAGACAGACAGACAGACAGACAGACAGACAGACAGATAGATAGATAGATAGATAGATAGATAGATAGACAGATAGATAAAGTTTGCACTTGTTCTACACATCATTCCCTGATGAAGCTCAGACGCAGTGTGTTAGTGCACCTCGTCTCTTGCTGTCAGATATACACCCACAGCAGAACTATAAAAATCATTTGCAGACAGACTTATGTCACCCACCTACATGTGATGAACTCCAGACCTGAAGTGAGAAGTGAAGAAGTGAGCCTTCTCCATCCTCATCCTCCTGTAGTTACAAACCCTGTCTTTTAAACACCAGAATACTTCAAAATGACATAAGTAATTTATGTTATATATATATATATTACGTTAGGCTATAATTCATGATATATTTTATGATTGAAAGTGCAGGACATTCTTCATGAGGGTAAGGTTTAGGCTACAGTTAGGACTAAGAAACTATAGCTCAATATAAACTTTTAAACAGTAATTCCCACCATGATAAAATAATAACAACAGGCTAAAATAAAATAAAAAGGCGTGTGTAGATTTGACTGTACAAATATAAGGTGTGAAAAGCTTAAAGTCAGTCAGATGTCCTCAGAACAGCGTGTGTATCAGTGAGCAGCACAGCAGCTTCTGCAGGAGCTTTCTGTGTCGAGCAGTGAAACTAACGCGCTCTGCGTCTGCGCATGCGCACTTCTGCCCAAAACATGGCGACAGAGAGCTGTGAAAAGTGCTGAATTCTCTCTACATTTCGACAAAATCGCGAAGGTTGGTGGATATTTCTGCACTTCTTTCCTGTTTTTCATGCGTTATGTGACGGGTCGTTATATCAGATGTCAGTTATCATCCATAATGGATCTACAGAATGATAAAGGCGTTTATTTTGCTCGATCTTAGACTCTTTCTATCCGGGTAGCGATTGTTTCTGGATTATTTCTACAGTGTTTCCGGATATCAGCGGGGCTGAGGGAATAAAACGCAGATGTTTTGTTTTGTCTGCTTTGATTATGATGATGATGATGATGTGTACGATCGGTGGTGTGTCGTCATCGCTGATGACGTATTTCTTGATCAGCTGTCAATCGCTTGCGAGTTCAGATAACATGCACGATAAGGTAATATTGGTAATACTGTGGTTCTCCCACATTACTTCTGTTATTATTATTTAGTTTATTGATTAGTTCTTTTATCTGGTTATGATACTGTTTCACTGTTTTGAAACTAGCTTTTACATGCCTGATATGTTTCACCATCTCAATAGTTTACATGGCTTGTTACCATGGTAAGGTTGTGCGTGGAAGTAGCGGGTCATTGTTTAGTCATTTCATTGTGAAATGAGGTTTGAGGTGTTTATGACGTAAATCTGATTTTTGGACTGTTTTTGTCTTTGACATGTATGTAAATGATCTGATGGGATTGAATATTCTTTATATAAACTGATCATCAGGTGGAGGTTGTGTTCAATAAAACACTCAGAATTTAATGGGGGGTATTTTTGTTGTAACTGTGGTGATGACATACTGTATGATGCAAACAGCTTGAAATCAAACATAGAAATGTGAACAGATTGTGAATGATGTAAAGACAGAGAAACAGATAAACCCCTCCCACCCTACCCAATAACACCCACATCAGACAATAAACCCTCCCACCTTACCCAATAACACCCACATCAGACAATAAACCCCGCCCACCTTACCCTAATAACACCCACATCAGACAATAAACCCGCCCACCTTACCCAATAACACCCACATCAGACAATAAACCCCGCCCACCTTACCCTAATAACACCCACATCAGACAATAAACCCGCCCACCTTACCCAATAACACCCACATCAGACAATAAACCCCTCCCACCCTACCCAATAACACCCACATCAGACAATATACCCGCCCACCTTACCCTAATAACACCCACATCAGACAATAAACCCCTCCCACCTTACCCTAATAACACCCACATCAGACAATAAACCCGCCCACCTTACCCAATAACACCCACATCAGACAATATACCCCGCCCACCTTACCCTAATAACACCCACATCAGACAATAAACCCCTCCCACCTTACCCAATAACACCCACATCAGACAATAAACCCCTCCCACCTTACCCAATAACACCCACATCAGACAATATACCCCGCCCACCTTACCCTAATAACACCCACATCAGACAATAAACCCCTCCCACCTTACCCTAATAACACCCACATCAGACAATAAACCCGCCCACCTTACCCAATAACACCCACATCAGACAATAAACCCCTCCCACCTTACCCTAATAACACCCACATCAGATAATAAACCCGCCCACCTTACCCTAATAACACCCACATCAGACAATAAACCCCTCCCACCTTACCCTAATAACACCCACATCAGACAATAAACCCACCCACCTTACCCTAATAACACCCACATCAGACAATAAACCCCTCCCACCTTACCCAATAACACCCACATCAGACAATAAACAGACAATAACCCCCCACCTTACCCAATAACACCCACATCAGACAATAAACCCACCGCCACACACCTTACCCAATAACACCCACATCAGACAATAAACCCGCCCACCTTACCCTAATAACACCCACATCAGACAATAAACCCGCCCACCTTACCCTAATAACACCCACATCAGACAATAAACCCCTCCCACCTTACCCAATAACACCCACATCAGACAATAAACCCCGCCCACCTTACCCTAATAACACCCACATCAGACAATAAACCCGCCCACCTTACCCTAATAACACCCACATCAGACAATAAACCCCTCCCACCTTACCCAATAACACCCACATCAGACAATAAACCCCGCCCACCTTACCCTAATAACACCCACATCAGACAATAAACCCGCCCACCTTACCCAATAACACCCACATCAGACAATAAAACCGCTCTCCCCTGCAGGAAAACAGTCACAAATAAGTGTGTGTTGTATTTTGGGCAGTTTTTAGTCGTTTGAGTTTTTGCCACTCGCCCTCAGTAACACTCTCTCTCTCTCTGACATGGATTAGACATGTCTAGATCAGTAATTGAATCCACATGCTGACAGACAGTTATAGACTGAAAAATGTGTTATTAATTAGTTATATGAATTAATGTCAACCAGTTAGAAGTTCATCTGACTTGCATCTGATGTGCTCTCTCTCTCTCACTCTCTTTCTCTATCTCTCTCACTCTCTCTCTCTCTCTCTACAGTATCTCTGTAGTTTTTGCAGAAGCTGATGGTGATCATGGGCCGAACGGCACTGAAAGGTAAGCACACAAAACAATCTTGTTCTCATTACCGTAATAAACAGCAATAATAATAATAATTCACTAATTTAGTTGTATGAGTTGTATATATATATGCTGAATAAATATGCTGTTATTTGTGGTACTGAATTTAATCTGATTTAAATGATAAAACTCCAGACATGTTCTTCATGAGATTCTCTTCATCAATCATATCATATTCTCTTCTGAAGATCAGAAAGACAGTAAGAAAGAGAAGACAGGCAGGAGTATGTCCCTCACAGGTCCTGGACCAGTCAAAGGTAACAACCAGCTGCATCACACACACACACATATATCTGATACACTGATCTCTGATCAGTATTTTCGATAATATGTTTTTCCATACCATTTCATAAAATTGTAGTGTTCGCATCTGATTTTCAGAGGAATATTTTTTCTCAGTTTTACTTCAGTCTGTAGATTGATAATAACTGCATGATAATTACCCAGTGCGGGGTGTTATATTATTGTGTAATTATTTTCAGCGTGTAAACTCTCGTGTGTTTCTGCTGTGTAGCTACAGACTCATTCTCATGGGAGGACTATTTAAAGGAGACGTCCACTGTCCCCGCCCCTCCCAGCTGCTTTAGACAGGTGAGCTGGTTTGTGCTGCGCTGACCAATCAGAGCTCGTCTCTGTGAGAATATATATGATGGGTCGTGCATGATTAAAGAAACTTGTTATTTACAGTCATTTTGGTTTATCTTGTTTTGTTTTTAAATTTGTAAATACAAATACAAAACCATCTAAGTGTTGAGATGTGCCATAGGTGTGTGTGTGTAACAGTGCCTCTTCTTTCTTCTCTAGTCTCGGATTCCACCAACGAATGACTTTAAGGCTGGTATGAAACTGGAAGCTCGGGACCCTCGTAACTCCACCTCTACCTGCATCGCCACGGTGATGGGCATGATGGGTGTGAGGCTCCGCCTACGTCTGGATGGCAGTGACAACACCAATGACTTCTGGCGATTGGTCGACTCCTCCGACATCCAGCCAATTGGAACATGCGAGAAGAGTGGAGACATGCTGCAACCACCATTAGGTAGAGCTGACATCACATTCCCTTCAACTGCTGACAGCTGATCTGACATCAGTTTTTGGGTTTCTTTCTTTAATCACAGTACTGGCAGATGCTTAAATGAATAAATCATATATGTTTGCTATGATCTCTACTAACAAGTGGGCCAATAAAACCACTAATTAGGTCACGTGTCATTTCCTTGATGCTGTTTGTCTGTCTTTGATAAAACTCCAGAAAATCTCCAGATATGGACCAGAACAAACGTCTGGGAGTGATATCATCTGCCCTCAGTTTCACTTTACTGTGTAACTGACTGGCTGCAGTGTTGCATAAAGTGACTGATTGTTAGTGGAGATAAATGTGATGTGCAGTAAACAGCTGATCAGATGAGAGTTATACGGAATAATTCATGTCATTCTGTCAGGGTTCAGGATGAACGCGTCCTCGTGGCCCATGTTCCTCCTCAGGACTCTGAACGGAGCAGAAATGGCTCCTGCAACTGCGTTTAAAAAGGTGCTGAACCACTGAAGAGAGAGAATTCGTCCACACACGAGAAACATCATACATTTACCTCAAAAACATTCAGAAGTTTTTGACATCTTAATTCCCTCAGGAGCCCCTGCGCCCCCCTCAGAACAGCTTCAGGCCCGGCATGAAGCTGGAAGCTGTGGATAAGAAGAACCCGTATCTGATCTGCCCGGCCACCATCGGAGAGCTGAAGGGTGACGAGGTGTTTGTGATGTTTGACGGCTGGCGGGGGGCCTTCGATTACTGGTGTCGGTTTGACTCGAGGGACATCTTCCCCGTGGGCTGGTGCGGAGTGACCAAACACAGTCTGCAACCGCCTGGCAACAGCAGTGAGTGACAGTTTCATCATAACCATTGACTCGTCTGACTGAAAGATGTAAATGTACATCCTGTAGGAGTTCGATGAAGACATTTATCACACAGCTGATCTGTATTCAGTCTTTTTGGTTAAAAACATTTTGGACTCGATTTTTGGTATGTTTAGTTTCACAAATCACGTGATCACTCAACGATGACCACAGAAAGATAGTATAATAGACAGATGAGGCCATTAACTCACATTCAAGCCTTGTCCATCCGTCATTGATCAGCGGGGGGCGCTGCAGCTCTCTGCAGTAACCCTGAGACTGATGAACTCAGTGTGTAACTCTTCTCTGAGATGACAGCGCTTTAACTTTGATCTGTGTCAAAGCTTCAAACCATCAGCAGCCAATCAGATCATTTTACTGCAACAAACTGGATTACAATAGTTTCTTTTTACTAGTGTGTGCTAAACATCTGCTACCATGGCAATGGTTTTAAAACCCAAACGTCCTCTGGCTTTGTTGGATTAAACCTAATTTATTTAATTTAGCTCAGACAAAGAGCCTATTGATGTATAAACTGTCAATCATTTTGCATTGTCATGGTAACGCAGATGGTGACACGCCCCTAACAAGCTCATGTTGAATTGTAATGATTTCATTAGGACTAATAAAGAATGATTCATGATCATAATTATGTCAGTCTGTCACAACCTGCAGCATTTAGAACTGATGATACTAAAGTCTGTGAATTTTTCAAGGTCTGAATGACGTGTTTGGTGTTTTTCATCTAATGTTTGTTCAGCTGAGATTTAAGGCCGGTTTCGAGCCTGTCTCTGTACCAGTGCATCACTGTTTTCTGAGAATCAGACACATTTGTTTAAATGATTTGTTTTGGATCTGAATAAT
This sequence comes from Chromobotia macracanthus, assembly GCA_036877525.1. Classification (NCBI taxonomy): domain Eukaryota; kingdom Metazoa; phylum Chordata; class Actinopteri; order Cypriniformes; family Botiidae; genus Chromobotia; species Chromobotia macracanthus. The sequence continues at coordinate 982,697 of JAZGTH010000006.1, forward strand.
AAAGAATGTTTTTTTAAGTTCCCCAAGTAATTATGTGTAAATAAGGTGAGATCAGTGAGAGAACAGCGCTGGTCAAGAGAGATTTGAGCTCCTGTGTGAAAATACACACACTTCTGCTCTTCAGTCATCATATTTTGCACACTATGGTTGTAAATATTTTAAATATTGTTTCACCAATAGCCTTTGTTTTCATGATAGTTTTGATAATGATAATAACCTTTTTGTTATGTGTGTGTCACATGCTTCTGAATGTAACTTTATTCATTTATTTTTAGTCACCATTCCAAAGCCTCTTCCGTCACCCTGCTCTTCCTCATCCTTTTTGAACTCCAAGCCCACGAGGCGCTCCATGCAGTCTCCATACCGGCTGCCCACACCCCTTCCCCCGCTGCCTGTGAGGAAGGGCATCAGAGGCCGGCGGCCCAAGAGCGAGACCCTTGCGCTGCTGAAAGCCCTCGCAGCTTCTGCCCAGGACACGGAAGCAGCGGGGTGTGCCACACCCCAGACCACGCCCATCATCCAGCTCATGCCCCGCCCATATAAGAAGAGGGGGCCTAAACCAGGCAGCAAGGTACAGCAAGAGGAGCTCTGTGTGAGTTATTAATGACATCATGATATTAGCTGATGTGGTGTGTGTGTGTTTCTCAGAGGAAGTCCAGTATTTTTCAAAGCTCCACGTGTACAGCAGCGATCTCAGACTCCAGAGTCCCCACAACTCAGATGACCAGCGATGGACAGTCATCTGTGACCTCCCCCTCATCTGTAGTTTCTACCGGTAATTAAATGTGCCCTATCACAAATATAACATTCTGTACATTAACACAAAATGTAATGTTCACAATAATAAACCTATAACAATGATATTCAGACCACAGTAATGAAACAACATAGCCACATTAATCTGTATGATTTAAGCTATCAGATTGTTACCAAAATATAATAGTTTAAACAATTATCATGGCTGTGTTACAGTAACTGTATCATGTCTGTGTTCTGGTGGAATAATGTGTTTCGATCTGTTAGGTTTCTGTACAGTGTGTTTACACATGCAGATTGTTTGTGTCTGTTTCTGGGTGTCAGTGTGTGTGTATGTGAACAAACATGGGAACTGCGGTCCACATCTGGACCGTAAGCAGGTACAGAAACTGCCAGATCATTTCGGACCCGAGGCCGTGAATCTGGTTCTGCAGAAGACGGTTCAGGCATGTCTGGACTGCGCATACCAGCCCAAAGTGCTTCTGGGATGTCTGCAGAGTCAGAGCGGCGGAGGAGAGGTGGTCCGAGGTACTTCGGAAGCATTAACAAATGATTGTGAGAAATGACATTATTACTGGAGCTTTTTAAAGAAGCACTATGAATCAGCCATGTCTTGGCACTAGAATATCACAGCAGTATGGGGACGGGCTCCAGAATATATTCAAGAGAATTTCAGACACACACAGGATCTGAGTCAGATCAGACTGTGACATTGTGGCAGTGAGTTTTACATGCCTCATCTTTCTCAGGGAATGTGTGTGTGGTGTAATTGTTCTGTGTGTCTGTGCAGTAAGAACAGATGGAGGGACGCGGCTGGTGAAGCTGCCGTCTGCATCCAGCGCCACGTTTGTGTTGCGTTTCCTGGAGCTGGTGTGTCGACACCTGCAGTGTGATAATCTGTTCAGCAGTCAGCCTTTCAGTCCACACAGCACCTATGACTGCAGTAAATCAGGTACACACACAAATTCATGTTTTATGTTTTATATTTCATGTTATATATACATAATGGTTTTTATACTATATATTCTCTCCCCCAACACTAACCCTACACCTGGGACATTTGCCACCCATAATGACGTGAACAACCAGTACACACACACACACACACTCATGTTTGGCTATATTAGTGAGGTCATTTTATATTCTTCCATTGATTTCATATCAGGATAATGATATTTTTTATCCCTCAACCCTAAACCCTCACACAAACGTGACTGACACTAGATTTAAAGAAAAACGTGATCTGATTTATGAGCCAGTTTATTTAGCGAGGACCAGTTAAATGTCTCTCAAGTTGGTTGTCATGATATTTCACTACGTTAGTGAGGACATTTGAGCCTCACAAATATAGATAAACCTGTACACACACAGACACAAACAGTGCTACACATGTGTCTGTACCAAAATCTAATGAGCTGCCCTGCTGCCTGTGCATGTGTGTGTGTGAAGTTAAAGAGGAGATGTTGTCAGACGTGGTGTCTCTGAACAGAGGTATGAAGCGGATCTCCAGAGACTCTCCACCTTACTGCGCTCCTCTCTCTCCAAAACTCCTGCACACAGACACACACCCCTTAGAAGGTACACAAACGTGTGTGTTTATTATGCCTCTCACCATTAATGCTTTAACCTTTAAGCCTTTAAACCTTTAAGATTAATTATACATTTAATACTGCTAATGCATTTACTTAACTTCAGTCTGTTTTGTGTAATTTTACACACAACAGTCCTTTAATCTGGACTCCAGTATATCAGGAAATGATGGTTTAAGACCACACGTGTGTGTCTGTGCATGTGTATGGCTGTGTCTGTGTGTTCATCTTTTGTGTGTGTAGCTGGGACTCTTCCCCCAGAGGAGAATGGATTACTGAAGGAACAGAGCTTCATGGACTCCGCCTCCAATTCCATGATGCCCCGCCCACAGACCTTGAGAAGCACCTCAGAATATCAGTCGCCACCCAGCAGTCCATATTACCATGGCAACGGCCCACCCCTGCGACGACAGGCCTCCAACCCCCCATCACAGACACACAGACGAGTGGAGGGTGTGTATCCCTCACATCTGTGTGTGTGTGTGTGTGTGCTTTTATATTCATTTTATATTGACTGTTTTTGCACAGTCAATTTGATTTGATTATGAATAATTTCATGGTTTGTGTATTGTCATGATTATTGAATATATAAACCATTTGTTGTTGACTTTACAACAGAAATGACTACTGATATAAAATGACTTGTGCTGTGGTAAATGATTTTGGTTTTACCCCAAAATGAACTTCAGCAAACTGTTACTTCAATAGAACAAAAAGGAATTGTGTTTTTATGATATGAGACTGATGTTAAAATCTCAGATATTCAAATGCCCTGCAGGAGACAAAAAACATCAAAGACTGAGAGACAGACAGACAGAGAGACAGACATCCGGCAGACAGACATACAGGTTTAGGCAGGACTGAGGAAACTGCATTATAATAATTCTATTAGCTTTGATGTTGATCACATCTCTTCAGCAGCCAGCTCTACCACTGGTCCTGATGCTGGGGCTGACCGTGATGCTGCGAGGGCTCCAGGCAGAGGTCCGTCTTCCTGGTCTATAGAGGAAGTGATGCAGTTTGTGCGAGACGCTGACCCTGCAGCTCTGGCTCCACACGCAGAACTCTTCCGGAAACATGTCAGTGGTTTACAGTCTCTGCTGCAGTTTATTTCCTGCCTGTAAATCAGGAGGTCTCGTATGGCCGGGTGGGGGGACATGAATCATGTGTGTTTACTCTCACCAGACAGAGTCATGTTCATCCTTCCACAAACACACTCACAGTCTGGATAAGCTCACACACACACACACACACACACACACTCTGATGTTGGGAAGTAAGTAACTGAAAGTAACACAGCTTCTCATGTTCTCAAAAGTGAGTTTAGAAATGCTATAGGTGAAAGGCTAATGCTAAAGGCTAATCATGATTTTTTTCCAGCTGTTAAAACATTGACAGCCAATCAAATCCATTCAAATTTAAAGGGCTCACACATTTAAAACAGCAGACAACATTAGACTCATACAGACATGAATACAATTTCTTTTCAAATAATGACAACTCTCAAGAGAGTGATGTTTCTCTGAGAGGAGAGAACCTCGTCTCTGATGGATCTGTTTTCTCTGTGGTGTCTTTATGAAACGTAAAGCAACGGATATCAAATAGATATCAAATATCTCATCAGTTTGTCTGGACAGTTTATTTCAGCCAATGTGAAAAAGTGACCCACTGGTTCAAGTCATTGTGTGTAAATTATTATCGGATTCATAACACAACTGTAATACTGTAACAATGAAAGATTATAGTGATTTTCTACTTCTAGTGTATCTAGAATACACAGCAAGTGTTGACAGATGTAGTAAAACTCTCTCTGTCTGTCTTACGTTCTCTCTCGCTCTCTGTCTCTCTGCAGGAGATTGATGGGAAAGCTCTGATGTTACTGCGCAGTGATATGGTGATGAAGTACATGGGTCTGAAACTCGGACCTGCGCTCAAACTCTGTCATCACATCGAGAGACTGAAGCAGGGCAAACAGTGAACAAACACAGAGCAGCAATCTCACCTCCACCCAGAGCAGAGGTGCTGATGGGAAATCAACACTACACAATCTTCTCTCCAACACACGTGGACCTTCATCATCTCCACATTCAGCAGAGCAGACTGGAACATTCCTGCAGCTCTCTGGGAAAGTGAAGATATGAGTTTGTGTATCTGACATGAGAATCGGCTGTCGTGGCTCCTCATCAGAGATCTCCAGATGAACTTGTGATGTTCTGACCTCATATAATGTGGATATTCCACAGGACGATCCGTCCACACTGCTCTGATCTTCACTCATATCGCTACCTCCTGTGATGTCATCACCTGCTCCACAGGTTTTGTGGGTCTCTGGAATAATTCAAAGCCACAGAACTGTTTCTGTTTCATTGTTTTAAACACCATCAGTCCTGAACTCTGGAAAAACTTTATATGTTTGTGTATTTAGTTCACATTATGTGTTCATAATTTTACAACTAACAAATTACAGTGAGCATGAAGAGATCGCATGTTCTTTTTCAGGAAATGAGAATGACTATCATTTACTCTCCCTCATGTCCCTCAAAACTTTTTTTACCTCCAAGAACACATTTGGTTACAAAATGTGCAAGTACAAAAATGAAGTAATTGGAAGTTTGAACGAGCATGAGGGTGAGTAAATGCCTTTTCATTTTTGACTGAACTGAATTAACTCTTAAATTAAATTGGGTTTTGTGAGACTTTTGGTCAGAAGTGAAGTTTAAGGTTGTGAGCAGATAAGTTCACCTGTTGTAAAATACTGATTGTCTAACATCAGAGAAACTGCCACACAGCTGTAGAAAATATGAACAGGGTTTTCCAAAGTTTGGAACGTGTTGATAGAACATTAAATTCAATTAAATTCTTGTTAGTTTAGGTTTAAACTTTACCACTGAAACGTCATCTGCTCTGAAACCCCTCAGACTGTCTTTAATGAATCTTTCTGTTGTATATGTAATATAGCTCATCGTTTCCTCTGTACTAACCTCCGTCGCTCTTTATTTTCACCTCCTTCAGTTTTAACTCTTAATTTAGCCTTCAGGTGTCATGAGTATCTATGTTCCTGAACGTTTCAGTTTGGCGATGATGATTTGGAGATAATGTTAGGTTGGCTCTGGTTTTGTTACAGAAACTCGACGTTTGTTCGAGCAATCACGGACTGTTACTGGGTGTCGGGTTTGGACTGGCGCACGGGTTTGACTATACGCACGGGCCTGTCAGACATCCACTCCAGCTGTAGAGCAGTATTTGAGACATAAAACACTGTATTGAAACACCTCAAGACAACACAAGTGGTCATCAGTATATACTTGTTTTTTCAGTATACCACTACTGTGAAAGTGTCATCGAAATATCACATCCAAGTTGAAACGTGGTGTAATACTAATAATCTGCTTTCAGCTGTATCTCTGGGTTTCTGATTTTTTATTTCCTTTTGGATGTTTCTCAGTGGTAGAGCAGATCGTCACTTCAGTGGAGTTTATAGGTTTAATCTATAAACCCCAATGACCAGAATGTACACTTTTGTAGAGAAATTTTTAAACTACACATTATAGTGAGGAGGAGGTGCATGTGGGGACGGGGTTTATTTGGGTTATGTTGTTAAATAAATCTTGTACTGCCTGCCGACACTTGTTACTGGGAGGAAAATTCATTTCTAATTACATTCGCTTTGACGCCTCAGGATTTTACTCTTTTGTAAAAACATGATGTCTGTATGATTTTAAAACATGCATTTCTAATGTTGTGCCATATAGCAAATCAAATGGTTGAATACATGTCAGAACATCAGAAGAGGTCAAAAAACACACACACACACATCAAGTACCAGAGACCTTTTTTATCATGACGTTTTTAAAGGTAATGCAATCTTCACATACACATTTTCAACATTTTAAATGATACAAATAAATAAATAATTTAAACATGACAAACCTTTCTTGAGTCTTTTATCCAATAAATGTTTACAAAAGTTATTCTTGGTAGAAAACGTAATATTGCAAAAGTATTATTTATATATGAGGGTTGTGGGCTGACACACGAGTGTATTCAGATCAGAGAAACAGTCGTGCTGAGGGTGACTGACCCTCCCGAACGTCTGAGAAGAGCAACACTAACACATGCTGGAGACATTTAAGGCTTAAGTTGACACACACATTGTGTATTTTGTGTTCAAATCAACATTAAATTAGAAGTGAAGTGTTTCTGGTTTTGTTGTGCATGTGTTCCTGTAGCTCAACAGGTGTGTTAGCAGCACAAAGGTTCCATTCACAAGAAATGCATGCTGATGAAAATGTATACTTTGAATGCACTGTAAGTCACTTTGGATAAAAGTGTCAGCTAAATGCATAAATGTACATAATTATAAGTAAACATTAATTAAATAATAAAGTTTCTCCTAATTTATCAAAATATTTAAAAACATTTTCCTTGGCAAATATTCAGTTGTACTCATAAATACATCACATACAGAAGTGAAATAACAGCTAACGTTCATCTTTGATGATATTTCAGAACACTGATGATTAAAAACACAAGTTTCTGTCAGATGAGGGATGAAGCCTCCTGATTTTCCAACAAACACATTTCATACTGACATGAATTGTGACACACTCAGCAAATCTGTAACTATGGAATATGCTATGTTTTCATTGCAATATGTTTTTCCAGACTGTATTTCTGTGGGGATCTTAAAGAAACCTTTCAAGAACATGTTAATGGTCCTAACAACTGGGTTTTTATTTTGTTTAAAATGCCTTTTCTCTTTGAAGGACAACCCATGAGACTCTTGTGTCTGACCTTTGATGGAGCTGCAGCAGGGTATTAATTAGCTGATCTCTGACTGGCGGGTATGGTTAGCAGGGTAATGATAGGCTGGATATATGTAGGCAAGACAACTGAAAACACTGAGACTTATTCTAATGCTAAAGAGAACATACAAACAGAACCGATTACAACAGCAAACTATTTAAATAACATGCGCTGATGAATTATGCACAAATGCACACCAGAAACAGAAAAGAGTTTCATGTTTTCAGAAGATGGACCCTAATCTAAAAATGTCGTCACATTTTGCTTACTAAGTAACAAACACTCTGAGGAAAACAGTTTCATTTTGTACTCTTCGAATACATAGTTGGTGAATTACCATCAAAAACTGCTGGGTATCACTATAAAAGATTGCAAATCTGTACAGCTTTAAACTGTAAAACCCTGAAAACATTTCAAAATCTGCACAGACTTTAGTATGTTCAAGCAACTGATGTGAACCTAAAAATGACTTTCCCATGAGCCCACAGTCTTAAAGCACTAATAAGTCACTTTACTGAGACGTGTTGCTGTTAGGAACGAGTCCCTGATGATTATTTGTTTTAATTTGGATGGACCGGGCAGATAAAGCTTTCACCCCCTGAAGAGAGAATGATGAAAACTATGCTCTGTTGCTACTGACAACCATTTCCTCCAATCATGTCACTTAATGATAATGAGGTCTGTGCTTTGCCAAGTCATTATTAGGCTGCCATGCTAACAGCTAATAACAGCTAACCCTCCTCAGAGGACGCTTCGCTCCAGCGGCCGCCAGTTCATACAGAGATGAGGAAAGCACAAGGTCACGCGGCCTCCGACAGTTTATTTACACACACAGTAGAGAGCAAAGAAAAGTGTAAACCTCAGAGAGCAAGAATTCAGCACAAGAAAATGAGTGCAAAGAAGAACTTGTCAGGACTCAACACCATTTCTTTTGAGGAAGTCACTACTGATGTCTCCCTGGCAGCTGGCCAGGTTTCCAAACAGAGCTCATGCATATTAATCACATAGCAGATTAAATATGATGAATAATTCATGAGGATGGTCACCACAATCAGAAAAGGGAAGGAAATAATTGGGCCTAAATGCTGCAAATGCTCAACAACAGGATTTAACATCAGTAGTGGTGCAGTTTGTTGCGGTTTATTCAGAGCACTGTGTTTACACTGAGCATTTTCTGAGTTCACTTCTGATTGCATTTTAATGAAAGGATCAGCTGGAAAGCAACACAGCAGAGGCAGCCAGCATCAGTCTAAATCATTCAGACAGCTTGGAGAAAAGCTATAGGCCTCATTTCTGCCAGTGACGCAAACACTGCTTATATTTCTGTCCCCTCTGTGACCATTTCCAATTTCTTCATCATCATCTCAGCAGCTCTTCCTCTGTCTGTGTCCTTGAGTTTCTCCTCTGCATGTGACAGCACGTGTTATTTCCTGGGAAGAAAAGCAGCAAGTCGTTGCTTCTTTATGGGCAGTATATGGATCTCCTGCGCGCTGACTTTCTTCAGTTTGATGCCTCTGTTTTTGGGGATCTTCTTAAGCAGGTCACTGGATTCTCCTCGCTGGTCCATCTGCATCCTGGGCAAATGTGTGAACCCCCCCTGACTGGCATCACGTTTGATGGAGAAGTTCTTTGTAGAAACACCTGACAATCCCTTTAGTTTACTGCAGAAAATAGCAGGCATGGCATCTTTGACTGACACAATGACTTTGGCGGTCTGTGATGTGCTGACAATCTCAATGTTGCCACTTCCTGTGAGGGAATGAGAGTCACGCACTGCCCCAGCTACTGCGCTTCTGTGACCGCTGTCTACCACCCACTTGTGCTGACGGCTGAACTCCAAAGATGCTAAACCACTTAGCAGCTTGGTATCTAGCTTTGGGGTGCAGTCTATGGGTCGCAGATCCCCAAGAGCTAAAGTCCCACTGTTGACATCATCTCCCATGTGACACGTTCTCACCTGCTCAGGGGGCAAAGGCCCATAAGTGCTACAAGACTGGATGCATGTCTTTCTTATAGTAGACACAGATAAATCAAGGACATTGTCCTGCTGAAATGACTGGACCGCTGAACTGTCAACATGCATTGAAGGTTGAGGTGTCTTAATGGATAAGTCCAGCACTTCTCCATCTGTCACTATGGGGCAAGAGGGAAGAGGCTGTTGGACTAATGCCATTTCCTTGCTGAGTAACATCAAATGAGGGGCAATGTCACTAGGTGAAGTCTGTGTGCTTTTATTCACATTAGAAGATGGTTTAGAGGGGTCTACATCTGCCTTAGAGTCCTGGCACATAGAAATGGGAAGTGGGATGGGCAAGGGGACTGGAAGAGGTACTGGAAGTGGAATGACAACAGGATAGGGAACAAGCAGCGTGGCTGGAGGGATCAGGGGGGCTAATGGGGAGCTGTAGGGCTGTGAGAGAGGTGGTGGGGGAAGGAAAGCTGTGGAAAGATCTACTTGAGGGGATGACACTGGGGTTCCTTGACTAGGGAAAAGATCCTGTAAAACAGCAGCAAAATTAGGGTTCTGAAGGAGAGTCAACAGACCAGCATCCAGCACTGGACCTAAGCCTTTCTGATCCAGGATCGGAGGTGGTCCGAGAGCAAGGGACGGGTTCTGACAGAGAACATTATTCTGAAGGGCAGGACATGTGGTTTGATGTAGCATCTGGGGATTCAGATGTTGGAGGACTTGTTGTTCCAGGACCAGGGGCAGGGACACTGGACCCTGGCTGGTCATCAGGTATGAAGCTGTACCTGATGGTCCAACTTGAGGAGCAGCTGGTCCAGCAAGAATAGGCAGAACCACTGGACTTTCACCCAAGCAGATTGGCTGGAGTACAGTTGTTGCTACTTTCAGAGTAACACTGTTGGGAGGCTCAGCAGCTGGGGTCACCACTGGGGTGGCTTGTAGAGTGAGCAGGGGTGAGAGGGAGCGTTTTGTGATAGTAGGAGAGTTGACATTCCATGCCTCAGTTGGCATTATTGGAGCGATCTCATTTTCCAGCTTCCCAACGCCATCGGCTGCACTGTTGCAGACCTCTTCTTGAGGGTTTGCCATGTCTACAGCTACAGAATCTTTATAAGGCTCTTCCATCAGGTCTGGTTTCCATAAATCTTTTTCAGGTGCTGCAAGATGAGGATTCCATGGTTTTCTTCAGTTCAGCTGGAAGATCAAACCCTACAATGTCAAAAAGTGGAGGATTAGCAGTTAGCAGTGAATGAAACTGTGAGCAGTTCAAGTACTTTCAAATGTATTATATCCTAACGTCTTCTCTACAACTTAATACCCAAAGCTAACAAGGCATCAGAGAGAAATTGTTTCCTTTCCTGCTGAAAGTTCAGCCATCTGTTTTTTTCCACCATGAGCTGTAAGCTTTCAGAATGATGTCATGACACGAGAGTGGAATCACAGACACTAACACTGAATTACAGGAGACACAAAAAAAGCATTTAGAAAGACCAAATCACTCTCACAGTCTCTTCGTTTGTCTGGCAGGAGAGTGAATCGAGCGCCAGTGATCTGGATCTGATGAAATTACACTGCAGAGTGGCTGCGTTTATTTGTTTATGAGGCAGCTTTAGTGTGGAGTTTATTACACAAAACACTGCCAAGACTATGAAGTGGACCTCCCTCTGGCAAACACAGAGAATAGAGAGAACAGCCACAAAGACAGAGAGAGACAGAGAGAGAGAGAAAGAGAGAGAGAGAGAGAGACAGAGACAGAGAGCGAGAGAGAGAGAGAGAGAGAGAGAGAGAAAGAGAGAGAGAGAAAGAGACAGAGAGCGAGAGAGAGAGAGAGAGAGAGAGAGACAGAGAGCGAGAGTACCTTGAGGGTGGAGAGATATAAAAAAGGCAGAGAAAAATAGCATGACAAAAAGAAAAGTAAGAAAGAAGAGTTTAAACATATGAGGGGAAAAGCAGTTTAAAATGAGGCGAACAATCCTAAAAACAATCGAAAGCACCACATTTCTGTGTTAAGTATTCAGTAAAATGCAAAAATGTTGACTGCATGTGGGATGGCTACACTACACCTCATGTGAATCTGTTCTTTCTGCAGCCCTGTTTACTATTACCAAAACACTGCATAGACATCCCCAATATACTTAATGTGTCCAAGAGTATAACCACAGCAGATTTTTTCTGTTGTGCTGAGGAAGACTGGAGGCGCGCTCATGCTAGCACAGCGAGAACTGCCTTATCTGTGTTTTTTCAGGCAAGCTGGGAAACAAAGACAAGCTGCCAACTGATTTAGGACCAGCTGTGAATTTCTGAAACACTGAATTTCCAAGGCCAGACTGACAGGGGAGCACATAGGGAGAGAGAGCATTTCTGCTGCTGTCTGATTACTGCTAACACACAGTGTCTGTCACTGACCCTAAATCAACCTCATTCATGGAGCACTGCTCCTCGCCACATCACAAAAACAAACCCCACCGCTTAGATCCAACCCTTCATTAGATGATGAATACTGCTCAAATACTTTCAAAGTAGTTCACCGTTAAACCTGCAGAACAGTGAGAAGAACTCACTGTTGTTTTGACATTTCAGGAACCGGATTGACAGTGTGGAACACTAGAGCTCTACGCCTCCAAACGTTTTCACTGTAAGATCTTGAGTATCTGTATCACCGCACAGGTGGAGTAACATCACATCTGTGAGACGCATTCGTTCTCCTCCCATCAGTCTGTGCATGTCTTTCATTTAACATTAGTCTTACTCTCCCCACAGAGAGATGCCAAATGATGTCATAACTCAAATCATGGCGTTTGTCTGACTTATGGGGCAACACAGGCCTCAAAAATGCTGCACTTTTACTGTCTGTGAGAAGAGCAGCCAAAAACGTACAAACCCTGAAAGGGAATAAAAGTCAATAAATTACATTCTACTATTGGAAAGCCAACAAAGGTGGGTCGCCAAACTCTGCATGATTTGTTTCAGAGATGTTGTGCTCCAGATGGTCTTGCTGTTGGTTGATTGATTCATACAGTGTGAGAAAGTAACACAAACATCTACAACATTAAAACTGTTCAACCAAAATCCATTACTATAACATTTAGTGTTTATTTCAGAATAAAGACATTTAAACTAATGTAGATAGAAGCAAAGTATCTGAAGAGCAAAAACAGAATGTGTTTTGGGGATTGTAGTGTAAACAGCTGTATTAAAACTGGAGTCATCTTCACTGATCTCATGTACAGTGTAGATGCTGGGTCAAGAATCTACAAACACCTGCTGCTTTATTTCTCATGACTTTCACTGCCAAACACTTGAGACTGAACACTTGATCATTCACACCTCTGAGCACCCAGAACAGAAGTGATGAGTTTATGGTCACATATTCTTCATCTAGATGTTTGGTCTCCTAGTGTTGTCTTCATTTTATCAAATAGTGCACAAATCCGTGGGCATGGTGACTCTATTCTACAACTGGAAAACACAACAGATGGAACAATTTAGCAAAAATCTTCTCTTCCATCCACAGGCGCTGTTGTCATGCCAACCGCAGGGCTAATAAATCCTCCTCCTATGCAGTGTTGAAGCCATTTTGTGTCCCCCAAAGACCGAAATGGAGCTTACACATATTTCTATATTCAGCATCACTCTGATAGAGGTCAAAGCCAAGGAAATCTACGGGCAAGTGATGTATGAGGAGACAGGCCTAACAGTGCTCTAGAAAGTTCTCTCAAAGTAAGAGAACATTTTCAAACATTTGAATTTTCATGCCTAATAAAATTCACTGGCATGTAACAAATCAGCCAAAACACATATAAAGTTTTTAGTTAAAAATGGTGTCGTGAATAAACACCCTTAAAACCTCTCATGAGTGCAGCCAGACTCTGATGATGAATACTGGTTTGTTCTAGGTGCAGATCAGAAAGTTCTGGACCGTTGATTTCAAACATTTCATCAGGATTTAATGGTTTTGTAGCTCCCTAATAACATCAGCTCTGTGTAACCACTCAGATGATAACTGGGCCCACACCACCTGCTGGTTCTGCCCGCTTCAGGGTCACTGTAGTACAGCTGCACGAGTGGATCTTATCAGTCTATGAATGGTGTGTTTGTGTGGAGCTCTGCGTCCACACGGCACGGCCCAGCACGACCCGAGACAGACGGGGGAGAAGATTACACAGAGCAGACGTGTGGCGTGTGCAAAGACACAGCCAATCAAACAAGCACAACACACAGCTGTTCACAAGCAGAAAACAGAAAACAAAGAAACACGCACTTAAAACGGTTTTAGTTATAACAGAACCTGATCTTACATCTGCAAATAAAAATAAAAGCCCCCAGCACCCATCAGTGGACTGTAATGGCAGGGGCTATAAATAGGATGTATTGGTGGGGTGTTTTAATTAAATATGAGGTAACAGGATCTCTGTACAGCAGACAGCAGTTCTGTCCCTCTGCATCTCTTATCAATTATCAGCTAAATGGCCCTCATGCACAGTAACTCAACTCTGCTGTTATGACAACAGTGTCAGAGGTCCACAACTGAATCTATACAGGAAACAATAAGACGTTCCCATTTCAGAAAAACAACACTGGACACATCTCATTCTTCTACACTACACACTAGTGCAGTAGTTCTACTACTAGGTTCCTTTACGAGGGCACGTCACACAAACGGTGCATACTGTCTAACTGGGCTGGTTTCTGCCAGCTGACAGATGAATTTGGGACAAAGTATAGCAGGGTTTGAACTGGACAGCTTCACTGCAGACACCTACATTGTGTTTAACAGCCAGGTTTAATGTTTAAGGTGTGATTTGAGCATGAGGCAGAGCAGGTTGAAATGGACACAGATGTCTTAAATAAACGAAACTGTACTGAACTGAACAGCAGTCTGTTTCTCTTGCCAGTTCTGGCTAAAACAGGCCAAGGGAGCAGATCAGTGTTTCGACCCATCTAATACTGTTCTGGGTACAACATTTGAAGTTTAAAACAACACAATACAAACCAACACAACCCCCAAAACTAACAAACACTGACCACAATACAATACAAACACAACAATACAAACACAAAAAACACAACCAGTCTTGTATTTACACTTCTATGCATCAATGTGGATAAAGCATCATGTACAAACACAGACAGAGGCGGAGGCGTCGAATTAGTACCACCTTTTAAGACAGAACTTTCCTCAGTGGACTCGTCTGTAGCTTAAGGCCCAAAATAAGATTAAGCAACTATTCTATAACCTACCAGGAACCCACGAAACCCTTAGACACGTTTCCTCTCTAGAAGACTCCCTGACTGTTTAACATCTGTACAAATGTAAATCTGTCTGGCAGGATGGAGTGATGAAAATAACAACATATTTGACAGTGTGCTACAGTCTGTTGATGATATGTGAGATATTGTATAATTGCTCTGAAATGGTTTACAGGGACATTTTGTTCATTTACAGGAATGAATCAGTCATGTTTTCCACACTGGTTTTAACAAATGAACACAATATTTAAACATCAATATTTTCTGCATGTACTGTACTGAAACATTTTAATACGAGCCACATTTCTGATTGATGGCACATAAATTGTTAAATCTAGTTTTAAACAATTCTTTGAAAATGAAAGTCATTCACTGAAATGATTCAAATGTCTGAATGTGATGTTTGATAATCAGAGACATGGTCAAGATATCAT
>JAZGTH010000006.1:1002500-1012500 GCA_036877525.1 Chromobotia macracanthus
GGGACTGAGAGAGAGAGAGACTGAGAGAGAGAGAGACTCAGAGAGAGAGAGAGACTGAGAGAGAGACTGAGAGAGAGAGAGACTCAGAGAGAGAGAGAGAGACTGAGAGAGAGAGACTGAGAGAGAGACTGAGAGAGAGAGAGACTCAGAGAGAGAGAGAGCTGCATGCTGTGCTGCAGACATGGAAGCAGGGAATGCTGGTGAGGACACACTGGATGCAGCTCTGGCTCTGAGTGTGTACTTCCTCTTAGAACATCCACTTCCTGT
Source organism: Chromobotia macracanthus (assembly GCA_036877525.1). Taxonomy (NCBI): domain Eukaryota; kingdom Metazoa; phylum Chordata; class Actinopteri; order Cypriniformes; family Botiidae; genus Chromobotia; species Chromobotia macracanthus. The sequence continues at coordinate 1,002,768 of JAZGTH010000006.1, forward strand.
CACTGATGTGCAGTAAGCTGTGACCAAGACAGGCACTGAAGACCTGTGCACAAGTGTGAACACACACACATATACACACACGTCTGAGTCCATGCATGCACTGTAACTGTCACCCTCCTTACAGACTGAAACTAGTTGTCACATGCAAAGACGTGTCAAGGACTAGTTATATGGAAAACATTTCCTAACAGTGAAATAGACTCATAAATATGATAATCCCTAATTTTATATTTTTGGAAGTACAATCATGAGTTGTTTGACAGTAATCCTAAAATTGCCTTCTGACGGATCATCCGTTCTCTGCACACAGGGTCTGTTGTGGCATGAATTCTCTCTGTGATAACACACAGCAGGAAATTGGCTGCGTGTGCAAAGCCTCCTGATAAACCCAAACACTGCTGAGCAGCTCTGACCCGTGAGAGGAGACTGTGTTTGTGTTCCCAGACCTCAGTGGAGAATGTGAGGAGGTCTGTTTCATACGAACAGCAACCGAAATATGACCTATGATATCACAGCTAGTATATCATGATATATGGTTTATACTGTGTAGTGTATTGTACATTCTCAGGTAATATAAAGAAAACGTTTTTGAATTACTGGAATAAAATGTATGTGCTTTATAAATGTAATTGTAAATGCAGAACTATTACTGAAATTAATTAGACAATTGGACCATGATTTTATAGAAACAAAATTATGTTGTCAAGAGTGAATTACGATATTTTTATATTTGTAGCTCTACTCATTCTGTCGTTCATTAAATAATTTGATATAATGCTGCCACCTGCTGGAGAGATGCAGTTTTCCGGGCTAAATTCTGGCCTGGCATTATTAGCTGATTTCCTCTGAACACTAACTGCACAAATATCTAGTGCAAACCTATAACATATCAACAAAACAAAGCTCAATATATAAATCTCATCAAAAACTCTTTGGTCTTATTTGCTACATGAATCTGCAACATTTTTAAATGTTTGTTTAAATTATTCTAAAATAAATCTTTAGCCAATGACCTCATGGATCAGGAAATCAGATGCTTTAAAGTCTCTTAAATTAAATATCCAGAAACTTACACTGATCTGGACCTGGACAATAGTAAATTAAGTTTGTCCACCAGCAGAGGACAGAAATGAGCCGTTCACACAACACAGTGGCACATTTTGCAGTTCAGTAAGCCAAACTAACTTACAGTCCCAGTCTCCATTAGCTCAAGCCTGAAAACTACCAGCACATACTGAGTGTGTATGCAGGCAAAATCATTTTTAAAAGTCAAAATAAACTAAAACAATTTGATTTGCCTTACAAGCTTACAGATCTAGTCGGGTGTGTGTTTCATAACAGTTTGTGTGAAACACAATAACACCCAGTGTTGTGTCACAGAACACAAACACACATGTATGCCATCTTTCACACACAGTATGTTGCCTCATGCTGCTCTGGTGTCATGCAGGCTGTATTTTTACCCCACAGAAACACTAGACATGTGATGTGTGTTTACCGTCTATAGGTCAAGGCTGAAGTTGAAGGACATGATCACTGCAGGCTTTGGTGCACAACAACACACTCCAGAAACTCTCGCGTTCTGCTCTAGTCCATCTGCTCGCTCTCCTGGCTGACAGCATTAGATTTAGACAGAAACATCACTGAGTCATTTTATTAGCCTTCTTTTGCCACTGAAGATATTTTTAACGTTTAACTGTATTTGTGAGGACATTGATAAACCTGTGTACACACATTCTGAAGTGAAGGAATATGACTGGAGGCTGTCATGTTTGTGTTTGCTGCTGTTTCATTACCGACATTATGTAATTATGTAACTCAACAGAGAAACAGGACCTGTGTTCACTCCTCATAACTGTTATTCTAACTGTTACACGAGGAAGAAAGCACAAGTGAATATTTATCAGAACATATTAGTACTCACTTCAACGCTATGAAATAACACTATACAGTATAGTGACAATATAGTTTTCAAGCGACGTGTAGTCATTGAGCTGAATGACCAAAGACGAATACTACAAGAATATTGCAGTATTCATTTTTATATTATTAATACTCTGCAATCTAACTTCTCCTCATTGTGATTTTTGTGAGGTTACTTGTGTTTGTTCGTCTTGTTTTAACTAGAGTCCTGAGCGTCCATTCCTCTATCAGCTGTTTAGTGTTCACTGTTAAAGTCCTCCAGGGTCTTTAACTACAGATAGAAACTATGACAGACTCCAGAAACTGTCAATCTGTTTTTACACGAGTTTGTGTAAAAACTACTGCTGAGGAGACACATTAACTACAGCTCCGCGCATTGCCATGACTTATTCCACAAAACCGTATAATACAATAAAATATATTCTCCTTTATACTTGTAACTATTTACCAAAGATTGTATACAGTCGGCAATTAAGAAACATGAGATTTCATCATAAGAGCATACAATAATAACCAACAACACAGTGTATAACAAAAATAAGTGTTTTCTTTATTGAGGACATTTGAAGGTCACATGTTATTTCAGGGAGTTTAGCTCCAACCCTATCCATCACACCTTAACCAGCTAATCCAGGCGTTCAGGATCACAGACAGGTGTTTGATCATGACTGAAACTCAACGTTAACTCAGTCATCAGTTTCATTAAAGTCAGCAGACACAAGTTCATTATATTATATTGCAATAAACATTTTCAAGTCTGTCATCACAACACACTAGTGATAAATGATCGTTTGTAACAATGTACCTTTTTAAGAGGTGTCACCAAATAAATAAAAAGTTTATAAAAATATGCATTTGTTAGAGTGTTCCAAATATTTAACAGAATAAAGATTTCAATAAAAATACACAAATATTTTATAATTCAATGAAATCAATGAGCGTCACCTCTGTTTAATGACTGAACAGCAGTTCTTTTTAAAAATAGTCTTTGGTTTTATTGTAAGGTTGCTGTTGATATATAACAAATTAAGCTGTGGAGTTTCTTATTTCAGTTTGTTAACTTCAGACTGGAATTGTGGGAATTTGTTTGGCTTTGTTTAGTACATAAAGGTAAGAACTGGCTGCTGGCAGTGTAGTTGTGGAGATGAAGTGTGTAATGGCTAAACCCAGCGGCCGCTGGAGATGATGTTTCGGCTCATGGAGTAACTGTACTCAGAGTTCTGATGTTTTCCCCACGCGCCAAACGGCACAACGATGATCGTGCTGTTGTCCTCAGAGCCGTACTGCAGAGCCTGGACAACACAAACCACAGTTTGGTTCACAAAGTAGCTGCCCAAGAACAGAAAGATGTGACCAATCATAGCTCTTTTTACAGGAGATGACAGGAATTCCCTCAGTACCTGCTCAGCGATGATGTTCGCTGCCTCGGTGGGGTCATGACACTGGCTGATGACATCACAGATCTCCTGGTTGGTCATAATGAAGTTAATGCCGTCAGTAGTGAGGACCAGGAAGGAGTCGTGAGCGTGCTGCAACTATAAGACCACAGAACACCAAACAGACATGAGACACAAATATCATCACAGATTTACTCACCTTACCTGTTATTACTCATGCTTGTGAATCATGTTTCAATTTGGTTACAGCTACATACTCTAACTGCTTCACAACCCCTAACCCTACTCTCTCACACACACTCGAACTGTCTCTCTTTCTTACACACTCTCTCACACACACTCTAACTGTCTCTCTTACACACTCTCTCACACACCACTTATACAACCCTTCTTCTCACACACACTCTCTCACACACACTCTCTAACTGTCTCTCTTTCTTACACTCTCTCTCACACACACTCTCTAACTGTCTCTCTTTCTTACACACTCTCTCACAACACACTCTCTAATGTCTCTCTTTCTTACACACTCTCTCTAACTTCTCTCTTACACACTCTCTCACACACAATCTCTACACACTCTCTCACACACACACTCTCTAACTGTCTCTCTTTCTTACACACTCTCTCACACACACACTCTCTAACTGTCTCTCTTTCTTACACACTCTCTCACACACACACTCTCTAATGTCTCTCTTTCTTACACACTCTCTCACACACACTCGAACTGTCTCTCTTACACACTCTCTCACACACACTCGAACTGTCTCTCTACACACTCTCTCACACACCTCGAACTGTCTCTCTTTCTTACACACTCTCTCACACACACTCTCTAACTGTCTCTCTTTCTTACACTCTCTCTCACACACACTCGAACTGTCTCTCTTTCTTACACACTCTCTCACACACACTCGAACTGTCTCTCTTACACACTCTCTCACACACACTCGAACTGTCTCTCTTTCTTACACACTCTCACACACACACTCTCTAACTGTCTCTCTTTCTTACACACTCTCTCACACACACACTCTAACTGTCTCTCTTTCTTACACACTCTCTCACACACACACTCTCTAACTGTCTCTCTTTCTTACACACTCTCTCACACACACTCGAACTGTCTCTCTTTCTTACACTCTCTCAAACACTCTCTAACTGTCTCTCTTTCTTACACACTCTCTCACACACACACACACTCTCTAACAGTCTCTCTTTCTTACACACTCACACACACACTCTCTAACTGTCTCTCTTTCTTACACACTCTCTCACACACACTCTCTAACTGTCTCTCTTTCTTACACACTCTCTCACACACACTCGAACTGTCTCTCTTTCTTACACACTCTCTCACACACACTCGAACTGTCTCTCTTTCTTACACACTCTCTCACACACACTCTCTCACACACACTCTCTAACTGTCTCTCTTTCTTACACACTCTCACACACACACTCTCTCACACACACTCTCTAACTGTCTCTCTTTCTTACACACTCTCACACACACACACTCTCTAACTGTCTCTCTTTCTTACACACTCTCACACACACACTCTCTAACTGTCTCTCTTTCTTACACACTCTCACACACACTCGAACTGTCTCTCTTTCTTACACACTCTCTCACACACACTCTCTAACTGTCTCTCTTTCTTACAACACTCTCACACACACACTCTCTAAATTTCTCTCTTTCTTACAACACTCTCTCACACACATCTCTAACTGTCTCTCTTTCTTACACACTCTCTCACACACACACTCTCTAACTGTCTCTTTTCTTACACACCCACACACACTCTCTAAATTTCTCTCTTTCTTACACACTCTCTCACACACACTCTCTAACTGTCTCTTTTAACACACTCTCACACACACACTCTCTAAATTTCTCTCTCTTACACACTCTCTACACACACACTCTCTAACTGTCTCTCTTTCTTACACACTCTCTCACACACACTCTCTAACTGTCTCTCTTTCTTACACACTCTCTCACACACACTCGAACTGTCTCTCTTTCTTACACACTCTCTCACACACACTCGAACTGTCTCTCTTTCTTACACACTCTCTCACACACACACTCTAACTGCTTCACAACCCCTAACCCTACTCTCTCACACACACTCTCTAACTGTCTCTCTTTCTTACACACTCTCTCACACACACTCGAACTGTCTCTCTTTCTTACACACTCTCTCACACACACACTCTCTAACTGTCTCTCTTTCTTACACACTCTCTCACACACACACTCTCTAACTGTCTCTCTTTCTTACACACTCTCTCACACACACACTCTCTAACTGTCTCTTTCTTACACACTCTCTCACACACACTCTCTAACTGTCTCTCTTTCTTACACACTCTCACACACACACTCTCTAACTGTCTCTCTTTTTACACACTCTCACACACACTCTCTAAATTTCTCTCTTTCTTACACACACTCTCTCACACACACTCTCTAACTGTCTCTCTTTCTTACACACTCTCTCACACACACACTCTCTAACTGTCTCTCTTTCTTACACACACTCTCACACACACACTCTCTAAATTTCTCTCTTTCTTACACACACTCTCTCACACACACTCTCTAACTGTCTCTCTTTCTTACACACTCTCTCACACACACACTCTCTAACTGTCTCTCTTTCTTACACACTCTCTCACACACACTCTCTAAATTTCTCTCTTTCTTACACACTCTCTCACACACTCTCTAACTGTCTCTCTTTCTTACACACTCTCTCACACACACACTCTAACTGTCTCTCTTTCTTACACACACTCTCACACACACACTCTCTAACTGTCTCTTTCTTCACACACTCTCACACAAACTCTAACTGTCCTTTCTTACACTCACACACACTCTCTAATTCTCTCTTTCTTACACACTCTCTCACACACACTCTCTAACTGTCTCTCTTTCTTACACACTCTCACACACACACTCTAACTGTCTCTCTTTCTTACACACTCTCACACACACTCAACTGTCTCTTTCTTACACACTCTCTCACACACACCAACTGTCTCTCTTTCTTACACACTCTCTCACACACACTCGAACTGTCTCTCTTTCTTACACACTCTCCACACACACTCTCTAACTGTCTCTCTTTCTTAATCTCTCACACACACACTCTCTAATGTCTCTCTTTCTTACACACTCTCTCACACACACTCTAACTGTCTCTCTTTCTTACACACTCTCACACACACACTCTCTAACTGTCTCTCTTTCTTAACACACTCTCTCACACACTCTAACTGTCTCTCTTTCTTACACTCTCACACACACTCTCTAACTGTCTCTCTTTCTTACACACTCTCTCACACACACTCTCTAACTGTTCTCTTTCTTACACACTCTCTCACACACACTCTCTAACTGTCTCTCTTTCTTACACACTCTCTCACACACACTCTAACTGTCTCTCTTTCTTACACACTCTCTCACACACACCTAACTGCTTCACAACCCCTAACCCTACTCTCTACACACACTCTCTAACTGTCTCTCTTTCTTACACACTCTCTCACACACACTCGAACTGTCTCTCTTTCTTACACACTCTCTCACACACACTCTCTAACTGTCTCTCTTTCTTACACACTCTCTCACACACACACTCTCTAACTGTCTCTCTTTCTTACACACTCTCTCACACACACACTCTCTAACTGTCTCTCTTTCTTACACACTCTCACACACACACTCTCTAACTGTCTCTCTTTCTTACACACACTCTCACACACACACTCTCTAAATTTCTCTCTTTCTTACACACACTCTCTCACACACACTCTCTAACTGTCTCTCTTTCTTACACACTCTCTCACACACACACTCTCTAATGTCTCTCTTTCTTACACACTCTCTCACACACACTCTCTAACTGTCTCTCTTTCTTACACACTCTCTCACACACACACTCTAACTGTCTCTCTTTCTTACACACTCTCTCACACACACTCGAACTGTCTCTCTTTCTTACACACTCTCTCACACACACTCAACTGTCTCTCACACACACTCTCTCAAAAACTGTCTCTCTTTCTTACACACTCTCACACACACACTCTCTAACTGTTCTCTTTCTTACACACTCTCTCACACACACACTCTCTAATGTCTCTCTTTCTTACACACTCTCTCACACACACTCGAACTGTCTCTCTTTCTTACACACTCTCTCACACACACACTCTCTAACTGTCTCTCTTTCTTACACACTCTCTCACACACACTCTCTAACTGTCTCTCTTTCTTACACACTCTCTCACACACACACTCTCTAACTGTCTCTCTTTTTCTTACACTCTCACACAAACTCTAACTGTCTCTCTTTACACACTCTCTCACACACACACTCTCTAACTGTCTCTCTTTTCTTACACACTCTCTCACACACACACCTCTAACTGTCTCTCTTTCTTACACTCTCACACACACATCTCTAACTGTCTCTCTTTCTTACACCTCACACACACACTCTCTAACTGTCTCTCTTTCTTACACCTCTCTTCCATACACACACTCTCTAACTGTCTCTCTTACACACTCTCTCACACACACTCTAACTGTCTCTCTTTCTTACACACTCTCTCACACACACACTCTCTAACTGTCTCTCTTTCTTACACACTCTCTCACACACACACTCTCTAACTGTCTCTCTTTCTTACACTCTCTTCCATACACACACTCTCTAACTGTCTCTCTTACACACTCTCTAACTCTAACTGTCTCTCTTTCTTACACACTCTCTCACACACACTCTCTAACTGTCTCTCTTTCTTACACACTCTCTCACACACACTCTAACTGTCTCTCTTTCTTACACACTCTCTCACACACACTCTAACTGTCTCTCTTTCTTACACACTCTCTCACACACACTCTCTAACTGTCTCTCTTTCTTACACACTCTCACACACACACACACTCTCTAATGTCTCTCTTTCTTACACACTCTCTCACACACACTCTAACTGTCTCTCTTTCTTACACACTCTCTCACACACACACTCTCTAACTGTCTCTCTTTCTTACACACTCTCACACACACACTCTCTAACTGTCTCTCTTTCTTACACACTCTCTCACACACACACTCTCTAATGTCTCTCTTTCTTACACACTCTCTCACACACACATCTCTAACTCTCTTTCCTAACACTCTCACACACACACTCTCTAACTGTCTCTCTTTTCTTACACACTCTCTCACACACACACTCTCTAACTGTCTCTCTTTCTTACACACTTCTCAACACACACACACTCTCTAATGTCTCTCTTTTCTTACACACTCTCTCACACACACACACTCTCTAATGTCTCTCTTTCTTACACACTCTCTCACACACACACTCCTAACTGTCTCTTTCTTACACACTCTCTACACACACACACTCTCTAACTGTCTCTCTTTCCTTACACTCTCTCTCACACACACTCTCTAACTGTCTCTCTTTCTTACACACTCTCTCACACACACACTTTCTAACTGTCTCTCTTTCTTACACACTCTCTCACACACACACTCTCTAACTGTCTCTCTTTCTTACACACTCTCTCACACACACTCTCTAACTGTCTCTCTTTCTTACACACTCTCTCACACACACTCTCTAACTGTCTCTCTTTCCTACACACTCTCACACACACACTCTCTAACTGTCTCTCTTTCTTACACACTCTCTCTCACACTCACACACACACACTCTAACTGTCTCTCTTTCTTACACACACTCTCTCTCTCACACACACACACACACACTCTCTAACTGTCTCTCTTTCTTACACACTCTCTCACACACACTCTCTAAATTTCTCTCTTTCTTACACACTCTCACACACACACACACTCTCTAATGTCTCTCTTTCTTACACACTCTCTCACACACTCTAACTGTCTCTCTTTCTTACACACTCTCTCACACACACACTCTCTAACTGTCTCTCTTTCTTACACACTCTCACACACACACTCTCTAACTGTCTCTCTTTCTTACACACTCTCTCACACACACACTCTCTAATGTCTCTCTTTCTTACACACTCTCTCACACACACACTCTCTAACTGTCGCTCTTTCCTACACACTCTCACACACACACTCTCTAACTGTCTCTCTTTCTTACACACTCTCTCACACACACACTCTCTAACTGTCTCTCTTTCTTACACACTCTCTCACACACACACTCTCTAATGTCTCTCTTTCTTACACACTCTCTCACACACACACACACTCTCTAATGTCTCTCTTTCTTACACACTCTCTCACACACACACTCTCTAACTGTCTCTCTTTCTTACACACTCTCTCACACACACACTCTCTAACTGTCTCTCTTTCTTACACACTCTCTCACACACA